>JABSTQ010010577.1:0-255000 GCA_013358835.2 Ixodes persulcatus
TACTCGGTTTCATACTTAGCGTGCAACGTTGTCAAGCTACTGGCGCGAGCGTGGCGATTGTCTCACGCGTCTCGCAAAAAAAACACGCGTGTTTCCTCGCAAAAAAAAAACCATAGATGAGCCACGCGCTATTCTTTGACAGTATCTTCCTGTATTTACTAGCCTCTCAACTTCATCATCACTTGTCAAAATCATGACTGCTGATTTTTCACTACTGAATTCTAAACCTATTCCTCTCCTTCCCTACCACAGATGCTCATTAATTCCTGCAAATCAATCCTGTTGTTAGCCATTAGTAAGATATCATCCGCATGCATCAATCCCGGTAAGGATTGCTGAATTTTTTGGCCTAGCTTACTGTACGAAAGGTCAAATCCAAGCCCACTCTTCTCTAGTCTATCCTCCAATCCTCTCAGATACAACATAAACAGCAAAGGCGATAACGGGCACCCCTGCCTAAGGCCTCGTCCTATCTCTATTTTCCCCGTTGCCTTTCCGTCCCATGTTATAATCACCTTTATCCCTTCCTTCATCTAGGTTTAAGCTGTCCACTATGTCCCACAGATTCCTTTGGTTCACATTGTCATAGGCACCCTTGATATCCAGAAATGCCAGCCTGAGCTGTCTGTTTTCTTTTTGCGCTATTTCTATACACTGTGTTAGAGAAAATTATATTGTCCTCCAACCTTCTTTGTTTCCGAAACCCGTTCTGTAACTCGCCCAGTATGCCCTCGCAATCTACCCATTCCTCCAGTCTGTTCTTTATAATCTGATTACCAACCTGTAAATAACTGGTGTCATGGTTATGGACGATAATTCCTAATATCAGACTTATCTCCCTTTCCCTTATATATCATACTCATTCTACTAAACCTCCATTCATCTGGAATATTTTCTTTTGTTATCATAGTGCTCACTACCTCCCTTAGTTTTGCCGAGATTTAGGACTCAAATTCTTCACCAGCTTGATTGGGATACCACCTGTGCCTGTCGACGTGCCAGGATTCTTCGTTCCGCCCTTTCCATTCTCTTTGTCCAAAATCCGCGATGTCACAAGCTGGACGGCTACTTCCTTCGGTTCTCCTATCTTCCATATGTACCCGTTCCCGAAATTTCTCCTCCATCACTGCTCCTATATATCGTATCGCATCATCTCCCTCTAATTGATCTCCCTGATGCGAGAGTATGAACTTCTGTCTAGCTTGCGTCGTTTCACCGAGTGAGTTCAAGTGCTCCCAAAACTCTTGGCTGCGTTTCTATTTTCTTGCTTACATTACTCATCCATTCTTCCCTTTCTCTTAATTTTCGCGTTGATCAAACTGGATGCCTCTCGGCGACATGTTATAAAAGTGTCCCATCTTCTTTTTACTTCCGTTTCTGACTCCCCACTACGCTTGGAATGCCTGTGTTCTCTAGAGGCTTCCTGACGTTTTGTACCGCTTGCTTCACTTCTTTGTCCCACCAGCTTTTTGGTCTATGTCCTTGCTTCTTCTTTCGTTTACTCTGAACTTTGTCTAGTTCCAGAACAAAAAGCCTAGTCAGGCTCTCATAGGTCCAATCTGTATACGTTGCCCTGAAACTGCTTTCCTCTATTCTTTCAGCAACTATTTCAAACTCTTTGTCGCTGCAGAAAGTGTGCTTTGAATTATGATGTCTAGGTTCAGCATTTACTTCTCTGGCAAAATTCAGCTTAATACGTTTGTGATCACTACCAAGACTTTTGGAACCTTCTTCATCTATTTTCATTACTTGTAACTTATATATTTTGTGTGACATGAGTACGTAATCTATAGTTGAATGAAGATTGCCAGTTTCCCACGTTATGTGCCCGTCACACTTATGACTGGTATTACATAAAACTAAGTCATGCTTTTCCACTAGTCTAGTAATAAGCTTCCAGTTGAGTCCGTATACCCATCCAGACCCTCGATATGGGCATTCATGTCTCCCATAACAATTATTTCAGAGCCTTGCCCTAGCTCACTAATGTCTCTTGATATGCAATTAATCATTTTTCTGTTTTCCTCTTTAGCACCTGTCCCTGTCCATAATAAACAACTCCAAGGACTATTGATTCCCCAGCGACTTTTCCTTTCAGCCACAAATGTTCGGCGCACTCCTTTCTGATCCTTTAAAGTTCATGTTCTTCTTAATAAATGCTCCAATTCCACCTCCCTTCCTCGTTCCCTGCATTCTGTTGCATTCTTCCCACACATAGTCAGGGTTGCAAGGTGGCTGCTCCATGTCTCTGAGATGTGTTTCCACAAACCCATACACCACTAAATCCTCCTTTCTTAGTTGCTCCTCTACCTCTTCCCATTTTAGCCTATTTCTACCACCCTGCATGTTAATATATCCAATGTCTGATTTGTGCTGTTTGTTTATGCCTGTTCTTACGTTTTCTCCTCTTTTTAACCCTGGGTGCCTCTCCTGACTTTGTTGGGTTTTCAGTTTCTTCAGTGTCCCCAGGGCCCTCGGTCCCCCAAAAAAAGCAGTCACCGTGCGGCCCATCCTATCCCCCACCCTGTAACCCGTGGCCTCACTGTAATGAATGCCATCTGCAAAAGGGCGGGAGCCAGCCTCGTACACTTCCCTGTTTACTTCCATTACGTCGTACCGAAGCTGTCGACTCACACCCTTAATTACTCTGTTGGCTTCGACAACCCACATCTCCGTTACCCCGGACTGCCCCCGA
Organism: Ixodes persulcatus; assembly: GCA_013358835.2. Taxonomy (NCBI): domain Eukaryota; kingdom Metazoa; phylum Arthropoda; class Arachnida; order Ixodida; family Ixodidae; genus Ixodes; species Ixodes persulcatus. The sequence goes on from JABSTQ010010577.1 coordinate 2,696, forward strand.
ACTTATGGAATGGTGCACACAACCACGTGCATATTCTCAGACACGTCCCTCAGCTTACGTATTCCCACGTTTAGCTGCTTTCCGAGGTTCTGGCTTCTACCATTGAGCACATCATTAAGCCCCGCATGAACTATTACTAGGTTCCTCCCCTCCCGGTTATCCCACACCCCCTCACGTGCTGTGGTCATAGCATCCACCATACACTTCCCTGGCTGGACCTCTACGGTTACCCTCTGGTCTCCCTTCACCCTGTTCAGTACACCCCTCTTAACCCGTGCTACGTTAGAGCACGGTTAAGAGGGTGTACTGCGTCCTTGTCCTGCGCCCTTGTCCTGCGAATTATCTCCTGTCACCTGGCTGCCCGACGCCTGCTGCTCGAAGGCGCTATTGAGCTGAGGGTCCCTCAGCTCTCCAGCGTCACCGGGCCCGTCAGTCAACAGGCTGGACTCCAGACACCCGTGACCCAGCCTGCAGACTGTTAGTTCGTCCCGCTATAACTGACACTTCCTCCTTTCCTCCCTCGCTACCCTCACTCGCTCGAATTACCCCTTCCAGGCGCACTACCCTACTCTCACACTCCCTCTTACGCTCCTCTAAACCCGCTTTCCATACTTCCCCCAGCTCTTCCGCCTGCTTCTCGAGGCCTACCCGCTGCTCCTCTCATGATTAAGCTGCCTAGTCAGCTTCTCAACCTGGGCCTCGAGACACACCCGCTTCGATCCTTCTGTCTTAAGCTCGACCTCAATCTCCCGAAGTCTACCTTCCCATTCCCCAGTTATCTGCTGAAGCTTCACACAAAGCCGACACTCGAAACTCATCCCCGCCGCCTTCTCCAGACTCCCGAAACCTGTCTCCTCTACGTAACACCACCTCCCACACCCCTCGCACTGCACCAACCCGTCCCTACCCTTGTCCTGCCGACCCCAATCTAGACCCATATCTAGACCAGGAACAAACCGTCACTTCCCGCCAAAAATTCAACAGAGCCTACTTTGCGGAACTAACTTCTTAGTAGCCTCAACTAACCGCAACTGCTGCTGTTCAAACCTAACACTGCTACCGCATAGTCACTTCCAATCAACTCTCAAAAAGAGAGAGAAAAGAAGAAAAACTGGCTCTTAGCTTCGGATGCTCGAGGAGAACCAGGAAACACGTCCGCTCACCGCAACGGCCACACGGATGTGTGGCCGTTGCGGTGAGGTAATCACTCCAGAGCCGTTTATTGAGAGAGTTTGGCCATACATTGGTTTGAATAGGCAAGCATCTCGGGCCAACCACAGGCCGCGAAACAGCCCCTAGCGGCGGTCGTGTGCTCTAAATTTGTGACACGACTATACTTCGTTTCACCTTATGTGCGAGCGAAGGCAAAACTGAAGCGCGAGCACGGAAGCTCCGTGCGTTCAGGCTTTGCTCGAGCGCGCGAGCTGGGGAGAAATGCAAAAAGCGCTGTCTCGCGCTTCTAGCTTTGGCTTCGCTCGCAGATAAAGTGAAACGAAGTATAATTTGAGCCGTGCCGAGCGGAACTCCGCGTCTCAAGACGCTCGCGCACCCCACCCTTTGCACTGCTTTCTTTCAGCCAGTCTCAGGACGCTGTTCTAGCAGTGCAGACAAAGGCATGGCACGAGCGCGTGGCTTTGGAAAGTGCCTCCTATGCACGAGGTCTCGTACAAACAAAAGCGTTTCGCTGAGCTAGGCTCACGCGCCTGTGCCTTTGTCTTCACTGCAGACATTTGTGAGATGGAGTAGAGGTCTCCTGATTGGTCGACGCTGTGTCACAAATTTAGTTTACGCTCTAAGCGTGGGGAATATTCGGCGCTGGCGGCGGCCTTTGCTCCGCCTATTGTCCAAACTCTCCTAATATACGGCTCTGAATCACTCTGCTTCACCCTGCCATCTGGTGGCAAGCGATTTAAACTTCTTTCAAGCTACGAACAGCGACTTCAAGTTTGTTCTTTTGAGAACGGCGTTTGGTTTCGCGGATTGGTTTGCCATTCCTCCGCGATGTGTGGTTGACGAAGGAAGTGTGACTCGAGAATTAGCAAACGCAAGACGTAAAGTGCGCGAAGAAACTGAGTATCGGTTGTCTCCGGTTAACATCGCAGTGCTGACGACGAGAAGAGTGAGTAACTGCTTTTGAAACGCAAGTTTCTTTACCTGCGGGGGGAATCTGGCTTCGGAAATAAACACAGTTCGCGGAAAGCTCATGTTACGCTTTTATTTGTGACTCCACTCGTCCCGTACAAGAGACGTAGCGTCCTCGTTAAGCCTTATTGAGCTCGATTTGCTCGATTCAGGGCCGCCATAATGAGATGCAGGCGACGAAGGAACTTTGCTCCCCTGCTCCAGGGACGAAAGTTTCTTCCTTTGTGAAGTAACATATTTTACAAGACGGTTTCTACCCTTAGGGAGGACTATCGATACCCTTTTTTTCTAAGAGTGAAAGACGCCGAGTTCTCTTCGCTCACAAAGGAGAGATTTGCAGAGATTGGTGATGGTGTGTGGGGAAGACAGTACAGGAACTGTTCTCTTATCTCCCTCTCTCGTCTTTCCAAAGGAGAGACAGAGTTCTTGCGCCAGACCAAGACACCATCGTAAGCAACCCGTTGCGGGGCCGTCGGCGCGCTAGTGTTCATCAATATTCGCAAGCCAATGGAACTGAGAAGCCAACATTGCCAATTTCATGTTGGTGTTCATCCAGTATTCGCAAGCCAATGTAGCTGATAGTCCAATATTGCCCATTTTATGCCAGTGTTCATCCTATATTCGCAAGCCGGTGGAACTGAAAGGCCAACATTACCCATGTTTTGCCAGTGTTTATCTAATATACGCAAGCCAATGGAACTGACAGGCAAAGATTGCCCATTTTAGGCCAATGCGCTTCCAAAATGTTTGGTCATTGGATAAGGTGGGCCATCACTGAATATTCAATATAATGGCATAAACAATACTGGGGGCAGAATGGCTAAAGTGGACTGTCATTGGACTTTCTTTTGCCAATGCTCTTCCAATATTGTCCCAAATCCGTGTGCTGCCTGTGGCCCTTTACAAGAATTGCGAATAGAAGAATTCTTGCAGCAGTTTCCCGAGCAGCGTCAGAACTTTCCATGTACAGCCAAGAGTTCATATTGTTGACTCGGACGTACGTCTCTCTCTCTGTTAGATAATGGGTGTAACTCTCCGATTGGGCATTGGTGCGTGTACCTACTTATTAGCAAAACAATGCGGTGCATTCCGAGTTTGCAACATTAGCGTTTTTTGGTCCAGCAGCCGCAAAATATTGTGCCCTCTTTTGGGGTGAAGAGATCACGGGGCATCAGAATAAAATAAAAATTTGCTGGAAAATAAATTCAAATTTGTAATTTGTACTTCATTAGTTCACAGCTCACCCGCGCCCTACCAATACATCGTCGGGCTCCTAACCACAAAGCATAAATGAAAGGGCGCCAACGGGACCCGCATTGATTGCCTAACCCTGGCATTTGTTCGGGAATTGAAACCCAAAGCTGGCAGTTGCTAACCGGTTTCGCACACAATTAACCGTAACTCCACCACTTGTTTGGCGATTTAGGTCCTAAGATGCCAGATTACCACCACATTTCCAGGCAGGAAGCATAACTCTGGCAATTTCTAGGCGAAATAGCGCCAGGATACCCATACTCTTGCCAAAAATGTCAAGTTTGGCTCCACTTTGGCTTCATTAAGATTTTCAAGGCCCCAAGCATTTAGACAAATAGACAAACTTTGGCCCAGAGCTCTGGGCTACTGGGCTGTCGCATATTGTAAGTAATTAGGTTGAATTTGTTTTCACTTAGGTGTATTCGGTCACAAATTTTGTTACCATTTAGATGTTTTATTTGATTTTTCAATAGCACCTTGTTCATCAAGATGGTGTCGACCATACAAGCCATAGAAGGCTTTGATAGACCCGTGTCTGTACCTGATTTTATGTGTTCGTGCAATAAACTACATTATAATAACATGATTTTTTTTTCATATTGTATTTTTATTTGCAATGTTATTCAACACACAAGTACGAACATCTGCATGAGTATTCTTCTTAAAAACAAAAATGAACTTGTTCAAATATCAAAGGCATAACCATAGGAATATTGTCACGAATGACAAGTGATGAGGCGATAATAACTGAAGAAACTAAACGTTTAATGGGGCGAACTTGTGCCCAAAAATAAAAAAAGGGAACAGAAGAAAGCAGAGCGTCGCGGGCGTCGAAGTCGGCGTGACAGCAGAGTCTAACGTTGGGGCGAAACTGAACTTGGTTCGCCACGCGCAGCACCTTATGTACACGCGTAGGCTTCTGGAATAATCGGCGTAGAAGGTTCGACGCGTAGAACATTCGGACTTAGAACAAACAACACTGTTCTCGAATTCACCAGAACATTACATTAGAGTCAACAAAAATGCGTCCCCGCGGCCAGGAATCAAACCCTGACTTTCCGCGTGGAAGGCACGCGCGATAACCGTTAGGCCACGAGCGCGCTGCCTGCTTGCTCAGCTGCGCTCGCGGCATTATTCTCCCTTTAAAGAGTGTATCGTCCCGATGCAGAACAAAACGAAACAAAGCAAATAAAAATAACGACAAACTAAAGAGTCATTTGAGACAGATAATGTCCACAGTCCTATCGAGCGTAGTACGGCTTCAGTCGCACGACGTGGACGACTTCAGGTCGTGGTGGGCGGCGTGATGATGTTCTTGTTCCGTCGGGCATCACCTCGTAGTTAAGGTCTCCAAGTCGACGAACCACTTTGTAGGGTCCGAAGCAGCGCTTTAGGAGTTTCTCGCTTAGACCACGTCGTCGTATTGGGGTCCAAACCCGCACACGGTCTCCGGGCTTGAAACGAACGTCGATCCGCCGAAAGTTGTACCGGGTAGCGTCGACACGTTGTTGCTCTTGAATTCGGAGTCGGGCGAGCTGGCGAACCTCTTCAGGGATCCCATCGTCAGCTGGTTCGTGAGTTAGCATGGCGTCGAGCATGGTCGTTACTTTTCTGACATGCACCAGCTGAAACGGGGTTACTCCTGTGGTCTCTTGCACCGCCGTGTTGTAAGCAAACGTGACGTAGGGTAACACCTCGTCCCATGTCTCGTGCTCTACGTCGACCTACATGGCGATCATGTCGGCGATAGTTTTGTTTAGCCGTTCTAGCTGTTAGTCCCTTTGTCTGTGGATGGTACGCAGTGGTTCGATGGTGACCAGTGCCACTGAGACGAAGGATCTCTTGCGTCAGCTGGGCCATGAACGAAGATCCACGGTCTGTGATGAGGACTTCAGGGCGCCGTGACGGAGGACAATGGACTCGATGAAGAACTTAGCGACTTCAACAGCCGTACCTGATGGAAGGGCCTTCGTCTCGGCGTAACGTGTGAGATAATCGGTGGCGACGATTATCTAGCGGTTTCCCGATGTTGACGGCGCGAAAGGGCCAAGTAAATCCATTCGGATCTGCTGGAACGGCATGGACAGGGGAGAAATCGGATACAGAAGTCCTGATGGCTTCGTCGGCGGTTTCTTGCGTCGCTGACACTCGTGGCATGATCGAGTGTAGAGGTGAACGGTCTTCGGCAGCCTCGGCCAGTAGTACTTTTCTCGAATGCAGGCGAGCGTCCTGCTGTAGCCAAGGTGTCCAGCTGTTGGGTCGTCATGGCATCCTTGGAAGATTTCTTCTCGAAAGCTGGAAGGAATAACCAACAGCCATGCTGTGTTTTTGTTGACGAAGTTCTTTTTGTACAGCACCCCTTGCCGTATGGAGAAGGTTGGCAGGATTCGTAAGAAAGGGGAACCGTACTCGCTCGTCCCTCTAGGTTCTCGATGAGCGCAAGTAGTTCAGGGTCGTCTCGCTGGAGTGCGGCCATGTCGCTGACATCCAGAGCGCCGAGGAAACACTCATCATCGTCGTCTTCGATGCAGGCAGGACTGGCCTCGACTGGGGCATTTTCAGGCAGTCGGCGTCATTGTGCTTCCGCCGGACTTGTACACCACGGTCATGTCGAACTCCTGCAGTCGTAGGCTCCAGCGGGCGAGGCGTCCGGAGGGGTCCTTCAGGTTGGCGAGCCAGCAGAGCGAGTGGTGGTCCGTGACGACGCGAAAAGGACTTCCATACAAATATGGGCGGAACTTTGTAATTGCCCAGACGACAGCAAGGCACTCCTTTTCAGTCGTTGAGTAGTTCGTCTCCGCCTTGGACAGTGTCCGACTCGCGTATGCGATGACTCGCTCTGCCCCGTCTTGCATTTGGACTAGCACCGCGACAAGTCGGGTGTTACTGGCGTCCGTGGATCTCTGTTTCAGCGGACTGGTCGAAATGGCCAAGAATCGGGGGCGTCTGGAGTCTTCGTTTGAGCTCATCGAATGACCGCTGGTGTTCTTCTTTCGATTCAAACTTCACGGCGTCCTTCGGGAGGTTCGTCAGGTGTGCAGACAGCTTGGTGAAGTCATGAACGAATCGTCTGTAGTAGGCACAGAGTCCGAGGAATCTTCTCACGGCCTTCTTGTCAGACGGTGGCGTAAACGCAGCTACGGCGCGGGTCTTCTCGGGGTCAGGGAGAACACCTTTGTTGTTCACGACGTGGCCAAGGAACTTAAGTTCACCATAGGCGAATCGACACTTTGCTTGAGTGACAGGCCGGCGGTCTTGATGGCTTGAAGTACGGCTCGAAGTCGTCTCAGGTGTTCGTCGAAATCCCCTGAAAACACCACGACATCGTCCAGGTAGACGAGGCAGCTCTGCCATTTCAGACCTACCAGCACGGTGTCCATGACACGCTGCAATGTGGCTGGTGCTGTACAAAGTCCGAACGGCATCACTTTGAATTCGTACAGGCCGTCGGGAGTGACGAAGGCAGTTTTCTCCCGATCGCGTTCGTCAACTTCAATCTGCCAGTAACCACTCTTGAGATCCATCGACGAAAAATATCGGGAGTGGCGCAGTCGGTCTAACGTATCGTCAATGCGGGGGAGCGGATAGACATCCTTCTTCGTCACAGCGTTCAGTCGACGATAGTTCACGCAGAACCGCAGGGTCCCGTCCTTCTTCTTTACAAGGACGACTGGAATCGCCCACGGACTTCTTGAGGGTTGAATGATGTCGTCGTCGAGCATTTTCTGGACTTGATCTTGAATCCCATTCCTTTCCTTTAAGGAGACTCGATAAGGCGACTGGTGGACAGGGAGCGCGTCGTCGTCAGTAATAATGCGATGTTTCGCCAATGGTGTTTGGCGTACCTTCGACGACGTCGCAAAGCAGTCGCGGTATTTGGCGAGGAGGTTAATCAGCTGGCGGCGCTTAGGAGCTGGGAGCTCGGGGTCGATGTCGAGCTGCGGTGGTGACGTGCTCTTCTGCTGTGATGACGAGGTTTCCTCAGAGATTGCGGTGACGACAGCTGGCGTCTGAAACTCTTCGACGTGGCCCACGGAGGTACCCTTCGAGAGGTGCTGTGGCTCCTCTCGAACATTTGTGTTTTACGTCCTTCTTGGAGAGCCGTTACGCCTCGTGCGACGCTAATTCCCTATTCAAGGAGCAGTTGGGCGCTGCTTTCCAGAAGAGCTTCACCGTGCATGGCTGCGTCGATTATGACGGTGACGAAAACACTCGACCGCGGCGGCAGATTCACATGGTCGGCAATAACTCGGAGCGCAGATGACGTCGTGTTGGTCTCCATCAGCGGCAGAAAGGGCTTTCGGAGTGTCGATTGGTTTGCCCCAGATCGATGGCGGCGCCATACTCGCAGAGAAAGTCCATTCCGAGGATAACGTCCCTCGCAGAGTCTTGCAGAACGACGAACTTCACAGGGCACGTCTCACCGTGGATCATGACGCGAGCAGTGCATCTTCCGACTGGTGTAATGAGGTTTCCTCCGGCGGTTTGTATTTGAGGTCCATCCCATGGCGTCATGACTTTTCGAAGGCGGCGTGAGAGCCTCCCACTCAAGACTGAGTAGTCTGCTCCGGTGTCCAGGAGTGCCGATGCGTCGAGGCCGTCGATAACAACGTTTAGGTTGTTAGACACCGTTGCAGGATCGTCGTTACGATGCGGGGCATCGGGCGAGTGGGAGCGCTCCGGCGTTCCAATTGGAGGCTCTTTGCTTCGGTCGTCTTCGGCAACGCCACCTCCAGGCATTGCCGCACTTCGTTTTGTAATGTACCGGCCGGTGGCCAGGAGATAACGTGAGCGGACTAACGCGCTTTCAAGAGCACCGGACTGGGGCACGGATTTTCGGGCCACGAGACGGGTATTCCAGGCGCCATTAAAGTAACGTCCGACGCCTTGTCTACGCCGAGCTTGAGTCCTTGCCTGGGATACGTAACAATTGGCGACGAGGTAGGTCAACAGTCAAGAACTTCAGCGGGCAGGATGGCTTCTCAAGGCAAGCTGGAGGAGTTCGACGGAACAGCTTGGACATCTTGGGCCGAGCGCCTAAGCGTTTACTGCGAGGCCAACGCAGTTGAAGAGCCATCAAAGAAAAGAGCACTAGTGCTTACACTTTGCGGACCCAAGACCTATGAGGTTTTATGAGCACTTGTGGCACCAAGAACCCCTGCAAACGTCAGTTTTGACGAGCTCATGGCGCTACTCCAGAAACAGTTCGACCCGCGGCCGTCAGAGCTGTTCAGCCGAGCGAAGTTTCAAAGAAGAGACCAGCAGCCCGGGGAATCTATATCCAGCTACGCGGCGGCTTTGAAAAAGTTAGCCGCAGACTGCAACTTCGGGATCTCTGTGACAACGGTGACAGCGACTACTTCCGGTACAGCAAGCGTCGGTTTGGCTTCAACTGCTACCGGCGCCACCAGCGAAGGAACACCTGCGATTTCGGGGACCACAGGACACGCACCGTGTAATCCGACCATGCTACCCCTTGAGGTAATGCTCAGAGATCGTTTCGTTTGTGGCATAACTGATGAGCATCTACAGCAACGTTTGTTTGCGGAAACCAAGCTAAATTTTCAAAAGGCTTATGTGATGGCCGTGCGAACAGAAAGTGCCGCACAACATCAACGAAATTTGAAAACACACAAGGAGGAGGTTCATGCGGTTAAGAACGAACAGCTACCACCCAAGCAGCTGGGTCCGAGTGGCCGCAGACAGAGGGATCTACAGACATGCTACCGATGCCAAGAACAGCATTCGGCTTACTCCTGCCAGTCCCGACACGCACGGTGCAGCTTCTGCCGCAAGAAGGGACATATCGAAAAGGCCTGTTTCGAAAAGTCAAGAACGCAGCACCTATCGCGGACGACACACAGCCTCGAGCAGTCAAGTGAGCTACCTGAGTTTGACGATGATCATTCGGATACGCCATGGAGCCTGCACGAGCTGAATGTGGTTACAGCATCGTGTACGCTGCCAAAGTTTATGGTGACGCTGAGGATTAAAAATAAAGAGCTCGAATTCGAAGTCGACTTCGGAGCTGCTTGCTCAATCATCAGTGAAGCTACATATCGCCATATTTGGCCGAAGAATGCCCCTAAGCTAAACCAGGAGGGCCTGACCCTCCATACATGGTCAGGAGAGGGTTCATAAGTGCTTGGGACGGCAAGTGTACACGTCCGACATAAATCGAAGGATTACATCTTGCCTTTGGTCGTGACAAAAGGCTCAGGATGCAGCCTTCTAGGACGGAACTGGTTTCGAGACCTAAAGATCCGGGTGAGTGGTATCCACCACCTCGGCAACCATGGCAGCGTCGCAGAAGTCTTGAAGACACATGAGGATGTTTTTGATGCCAAGATCTTGGGACACAAAGGGCCGCTAGTAAACCTGGAATTAAAAGAAGGCGCGACTCCCCACTTTCTCAAAGCACGACCTGTGCCGTTTGCACTGCGCACCGCGGTGGAGGCTGAGCTGCGGAGTCTCGAGAATCAAGGAACTTTGGAAGCGACGCAACACTCCGAGTGGGCCACACCGGTGGTTGTAGTACGAAAGAAAGATGGCACCATCCGGCTATGTGGAGATTACCGAAGCACGGTAAACAAGGAAGCAAAGCTCGCAGTGTATCCCATGCCAACGGTTTCAGAAATCCTGGCAAATTTGCAAGGAGGTTTGGTATTTTCGACGCTAGACCTCACTCAAGCGTATCAACAGCTACAACTGACAACAGAGACGGCTGACGTGTTGACCATCAACACTATAAAAGGCCTCTATCGAGTCAAGAGGATGCCATTTGGCATCGCAGCTGCTCCAGCAATTTTCCAGCGATTCATGGAAACTGTTTTAGCAGGAATCCCGGATATCGGGATATACCTCGATGATGTGATTATCAGCGGGGCAAACAATGCCGAGCACATGACTAGACTGGACACAGTATTGACTAGACTTGCTCAAGCTGGTCTACGACTAAAAAGATCTAAGTGCCGCTTCGCAGTGGAACAAGTACAATACCTCGGACACACCATCGATGCTGCCGGGATACACCCGACTAAGGAAAAACTCAAAGCTATCCACGAGATGCCGGAGCCGACCTGTCGAACAACGCTACAGTCATTTCTCGGAATTCTAGCCTTTTATGACCGATTTTTGGCAAATCGGGCAACAATTGCAAAAGATCTCTACGCACTACTAGAGAAAGACAGACCTTGGGAATGGAAAGAAAATCATCGACGAGCCTTTCTGCAGCTGAAACAGGCCATCGCAAAACGTACGGTCCTCGCGCACTACGACGAGAACAAAACCTTGATCGTGTCATGTGACGCGTCCCCCTACGGCGTCGGCGCAGTACTAGCACAGCTAGATGCAGACGGAAATGAGGCTCCGATCGTGTTCGCATCAAGGACGCTCGGGAAGGCTGAAAAGAACTACTCGCAATTGGACCGTGAAGGGCTGGCTATCATTTTCGCCATGGACCGTTTTCATCGCTATGTCGCGGGACGTGCCGTGAGAATAACGACGGACCATCAACCATTGTTGGGCATCATGGGCCCGAAATCACCAGTACCGAATGTGCTTTCGCCACGCATGACACGCTGGTGTATCAAGCTCGCGGTCTATTACTATGACCTAATCTACAGAGTGGGAAAGCGCAATCAAAACTCTGACGCTCTGAGCCGACTACCATTGTCAGAAACGCAGGACGAAGAGGATCCCCCCGGCGATGTCCTGATGTTGGAGGCACTGACGAAGCCTCCCATGACTGCAAAAGAACTGGAAGACGAGACAGCAATTGATTCCACTGTGGCTGAGGTCTTTAGAGCAGTCGAGAATGGCGAGGTAAAGAGACTGGTGGGCGTTCGGTTCAACGCGTACAAGCTCAAGGCAACTGAATTATCCATCCATCGTGGTTGTCTCACCTGGGGGGCGCGCGTGGTAATCCCAGCGTCAATGAGACCCGAGGCATTGAGACTTCTACATGCAGGACACCGAGGCATCGTAGCCATGAAGGCCTAAGCCCGAAGCTACGTGTGGTGGCCCGGTATAGACAAAGAGATCGAATTATGTGTAGCTCAATGTGAGAAGTGCCAGCTACACCAGAAAGCACCACCAAAAGCCACCAGTCCCACCTGGGACAGACCTACAGTCCATGGGACACCATCCATTTGGATTTTGCAGGGCCTGTAGATGGACAAGTCTATCTTGTCGTGGTAGATGCATACTCTATATGGTTAGAGGTTCGTGCAGTTCGAAACATGACGTCATCAACTGTTATTTGTGAATTACGGAGCATTTTTGCGACGTTCGGCATACCACGTAAAGTAATGTCGGATAACGGAACCGCTTTTATATCGCAAGAGATAAAAAGCTTTTACCACTCCAATGGCATCACAGCGATAACAAGCGCACCTTATCACCCTGCAACGAACGGCCAAGCCGAAAGAATGGTACAGCAATTAAAGAAGGCTCTGGCGAAGGGAGAAAAAGACGGGGTGAAATGTACGGTGGCACGGTTTTTACACAAGCAGCATACCACGGTACACACTGCAACGGGCAAAACGCCAGCGTGGATGCTACTTGGCCGAGCGTTGCCATCACCGCTACAGAGACTACTTCAGGGGCCTAGTTATGATCCTTCAACTACGTTGACAACCTCAGTTTTGACACACACGCAGGACTTGTCGGTTGGTCAGGCCGTGTGGATCAGGAAGTTCCCAAGCGGAAGGACTTGGACAGCTGGCGTCATTACACGCCGTCTAGGTCCCCGGTCGTGGATGATCGACACCGAGGAGGGGCAGGAAAGACGGCACATGGATCATATTCGTCCAAGGAATTGCACCTCGCAGTACAGAAAGAGCAGTACACCCGCTCCAGTGTGGGACTTGATCCTGGAGCACGACGAGCCGTCATCCGCACCTCCGAAGCCAGAGAGCGCGCGTACGCCTCCGAAGCCAGAGACATCACATACGCCTCCGAGGCCGGAGCCCGCACGTAGTGAAACGCACCAACGCACCAGCAACCGTGTGCGAAGACCACCGGAAAGATTAGGAGTTGCAACTAATTGAGGGGGAAGTGTAATGTACCGGCCGGTGGCCAGGATATAGCGTGAGCGGACTCCCGCGCTTTCAAGAGCACGGGACTGGGGCACGCATTTTCGGGCCACGAGACGGGCATTCCAGGCGCCATTAAAGTAACGTCCGGACGCTTGTCTACGCCGAGCTTGAGTCCTTGCCTGGGATACGTAACAATTATCTTCCCTGAGCTAATGGGGCTTTAATATTTCGACAATCTTCAGAAAGTCTAGAATGAAGTGAATCCATGTTTTCTTCCATGGGTCGGGTAGCGATAGCCGGTTTCATGAATTCCACAGTATCTATATGCAACCAGTGATCTTTTATTTATTTATTTATTTATGTATTCAAAAGTTCCCTCGGGGCCCGAAGGCATTACAGAGGGGAGCGGGTTACATCAGTGGAATTCAACAGCATACAATAAATAACAACCTATGAATGCAAAACAATATGTACATATTAGTGAAACGCTGAAATGTGAACATTGTTAAGGCAGTTTTTGAAAGCAACGCTGTCAGATATTGATACCACAGACGCTGGAAGGTGGTTTCACAGCACTGTGGTTCGGGGTAGGAATGAATTGTGAAAAGTAGTAGTGTTACATGAAGGTACGCCCATCTTCTGTCGTTGATCGAGACGTGGTGATATGTAAAAAGGAGATGCTAATAACTTGTCACGCAAAGTATGATTGCGGTAGTAGATTTTGTGAAACAGGCACAAACGGAAAACTTCTCTACGCGATGCAAGATTAGGCAGGTTCAAGCTTGATTTCATGGATGTTACGCTGGCAGTGCGGTGATAATTAGTAAGTATGAATCGGGCGGATCTATTTTGAATTCCTTCAACTGCAGATGTTAATACGTCAGTACCGAGGTCCCAATTGAAGAGGCATATTCTAGTTTAGTGCGAACAAGCGTTTTGTAAAGAAGTAGTTTAAGCGATGAGGGGGCTGCTGAAAAATTTCGTTTTATGAAACCCAGCATACGATTGGCGTTACTTGTTACGTATTGAATATGAGTTTCCCGGGACAGATTGGATGAAATATGAACTCCGAAATATTTGTAGGTTGTTACTTGTTGTAAAGGAGTATGGTTCAGGTAAAAACAAGAGACATCACTGTGAAGCCGAGAAACCCTCATTACATTACATTTGTTAGTGTTAAGCTGCATACGCCATAAGTCACACCATTCAGATACATGGTCAAGGTCACACTGAAGAGATGAAAAATCGGATTTGTTAGTCACTTCACGATATATAACACAGTCGTCAGCAAACAAGCTAATTGGAGATGAAACACAGGAGGGTAAGTCATTGACATATATAAGGAAAAGAAGAGGACCCAGTACAGAACCCTGCGGCACCCCGGACGTCACAGACGCTGAAGGAGAAGACGTGTCATTCGCAAATACAAACTGAGACCGGTTAGTTGGGAAGGCGTGAATCCAAGATAATGTACCGGAATCAATACTGAGTTTGCTTAGTTTATGAAGGACTATGTGATACCTTATCAAATGCTTTAGTGAAATCGAGGAATATGCAGTCAGCTGGGAACTTCGATCAAGAATAAGGTGAAGGTCGTTAGTGAAGGTTAGTAGCTGGGTTTCACACGAAAATGACTTACGAAAACCGTGTTGGGCGGGAGAAAAGAAGTTATTAGACTCCAAGAAGTTTACTAAATGTAACAAAAAAATGACGTGCTCATGAATTTTGCAAGGGATGCGTGTTAACCAATTTTTGTCAAACGAACGACAGCGATATATCGAAGCCACTACTAATTATACCTCACGATTTGGTAACGAAAAAGACCGCTTGCAAAGACACAATCACGAGATATGCGAAACAGGTTACCAAAGGTTTTGCTAGGTGTGTATGTTGGACGTTATGCAAGAATACAACGTCTATGAACGCGACAGTCATTTATCGTTAGATGCCACATTAAGAGATGGCGTTAGTGGGCACGGTTATAATTACGGTTCCATGCTCTTGCTATGCACCAATGAATTCGAAGAATCAGGCAACTCGAGCCGGTTTCATTGAAATCGATGGCAACTGAGAAAAAAAAAGTGAATTGCGCTGTTCTTGATTATTACGAAAACTCCAAGCTTCAGAGAAATGCATCTTTATCTGCAGCTTTATTTTGTATCGGATCTTAATGCAGCCTGCACTCAGCTGTCCACCTTATTTCTGAACCCCACGTCTTAGTTGATTTTATTGTCCCATTGGAACTGGGACGATTTCCAAGTATTTGGGTCACTCCCGTGTTCCCTGAAGGTTTGGAAACCTCGTAATTGTTTCCTGTCTTCTTCAACAGAAGCCCGGATAAGCATACTTATTTTTCACTGGAACCAAACATGGACACCTGAAAGCACAAAATATGAGTCGAAAAGAAGCAAGAAAAAAATAGTAAGGCTCCAATCCACGCTGCGAAGGTGGTTGGGTAGCGAAGCTGTTGTATTCCCTGCAAAGATTGCCCAATGCGCTATAGACCCTTTTTTATGGTGAACGTCACCAGGTGGTGCTCCCGTTTTTGACGTCCCATAGAACTTCCGGTTTATAAAAATAATGAACAAAGGGCACCTTAACACCGCTGCTTGAAATGTAGATGAAACTTTTATCTACCAATTCTCCAGGTGAATGCTAAAAGAACGAAGGTGTGTGAGATCCGTTAAGCTGTTTCGAGTATTCTTGCATACCAACTTGCCTCCTCCAAGATATAATATTGTACAGCCGAAGAGCCTCGTTAAAGCAAAAACGTTGTTGTCCATGTAGCATTTATGCTTTCTAGCACTGGTGACGTAAGCAGGCTCAACAGGCTTGCATAGACGGTGCGACTGGAAGTCGCTTGGGACGCAAGCGACAGTTCATGCTTGTAAACAGCAAAAGGGTCTAAACCAAATGATTGACGCGAGAAAGGTAAATGCACTGTACCAAAACCTTTTTTTATATATATAAAAGACTTCGTACGCTGCCGTAGCCGCGGCAGCTTATGCAACCCCAATCTTTACCGAGAAACGCATGCGGGGAGCGCTATGTGCTTAGAATTGTTATCAGGGCTACTGACGTCACTCCACACTTCGTACTCTGCAGTTGCAGCGGCACCTTAATCATTGTAAGCCGTGATCGAGTGCAGGCGAGCTGGTAAATTATCGACATCTTGTAGACCCTGAGATGGGGAACGATAAAAAAAAAAACGGACGACAGCAATCCTTACCGAGAAACGCGTGCGGGAGCGCTAAGATGCTTATCATCGTTCGCGCACGCCTAATAACCTATCACTTGGTGTTGACACTGTTTTGTGGTTTTCTTATTGAAACAAGTTTTAAAACCACATGATAACTTATAAGGCTTGCGCGAACGGTGATAAGGCACGCGCGGGGGTTTTCCGTCGACGGAAACGAAAAAATCTCACCTTCGAGTCATAAACAGCTTCGCTGTAAAACAGCTCCGAATTGGGAGAAAAATAAACGCCAAATACAGGAAAACCCTTCTTATAATCCGGCAAAAAAAAAAGCTGACTCACAGGTATGCACGGCGTCTGGTATTCCGCAGAAATGAGCTATATCCCCATGCTCGGAATGCGTTTCGGAGCCCGGTTAGAAAAAATATGGCGGCGCGCTGCGAAGAAAAGGCTGCGTTTGCACGCAGCGGCCATGCCTCCAGTGTGCGGCATCTGCCTGGAGGGACTCCGCTGCCAAGCGCTGGTGGCCCCGGCATGCGGTCACGTGTTCCATCAGCAGTGTCTGCGCATCTGGGGCGAAGACTCGCTCTGCTGTCCTCTCTGCAGGACGACCGTGCATCCTGGAGACCTGCGCCGCA
The DNA here is from genome assembly GCA_013358835.2 of Ixodes persulcatus. Classification (NCBI taxonomy): domain Eukaryota; kingdom Metazoa; phylum Arthropoda; class Arachnida; order Ixodida; family Ixodidae; genus Ixodes; species Ixodes persulcatus. The sequence goes on from JABSTQ010010577.1 coordinate 18,964, forward strand.
TCTTCCTCAGTGAGAAGCCCAGGATCCGAGCCCGAAAGAACAGTGAGTCAGAGATTAGTGATTTGGGTGCGCATGAATACACCAACAGAGGGCTCTGACGTCGCGCCGGTGAGATGGCGCTGCTATTGGCAGGGCGCGTGCGCGGACTTCGGCTTGTTTGTAACCAGCGTTTCGGCCCATATGTTCTTCAATGATGGAAGAGGTCCGACCCTTAACCAGGGAACATGTCTGCCTGACTATCCCATGTACCGTTTCTTCTAACCTCCGTCTCAGATGTCGCACGGGTCTTACCATTTCGCCTTTCATCGTGTACTTACGTCCATCGAACAAATATAGATAATATATTCTTTTAAGCGATAGCTTAGTATGTATGCCATGCACAGATCTTCTTTGATCGTGCTGGTGTTGGTCGCATCGTAGCAAAGCCATAAGAGAGGGAGTCAGCAACGGAGTGCAGCTATTGGTCTGTAGTCAGGGCAACAGCTGCGCTCCGTTGGTTTGACGGCAAACCAACAGCTACAGATGAGGAGAGAGAGAGGGGGGGGGGGCGAAGGGAAGTGGTGCACTATCATGGGCGGCGAAAAAAAGTCGCCGGAAAAAAGCTCGCCGGACAAAAGTCCACTGCAAAGCCGTCTGACGCGGAGACGAGCTCATTGACCCTTCGGCTGATGTGGAAACAATCTCACTTAGGAATTTGTGAATCGAGCGTTTACTCAGCTGAAAACGTTCGCTCGTCCGAAGTATAGTTTGGACGTTATATGTGCATGCCGTTATTCTGAACATCACTAAAAAATAATATTGTCTAAGTGTACCTGATACACACCTGAACTGAACGCCTAAAAAACAAGGTCAAGAGGAAGAAGAAACAACACGGCGTCAACTTCAACGTCTTGTCTCTTCTCCCTGGTGACTTTGTTTTTAGGCGTTCAGTTCAAATGAAAAACCAACTAGCCCAACTTATTATTTTGTTTATACACATCCTAAACAGTACAACGAGAACAAAAAAAAATTAAAAACTTCTATAGCGCAGTAATAAAAAGATGGTCGGTGTAGAATATAACCAGTGTAATAGGCTGCAGCTTCAGTAGTCCCTGGAGGTTTACAGATATGTTGAATTACCTATCATGTGCAGTTATTTCTCGTTAATATGGACGCCTCCGTTCCCCAGAAAAGTCTTTCATGGTGTCAGTCGTCTGTAATAACGGATAAGGGTCAGAACGCACATATTAACAAACGTAGCAAACAACAAGATATACGTGGTTTATTTAGCTAAACAAGGACAAGAGGTAGGTATGTACTGACACTTTCGAGGCTACTTTTGTGTCTACAAAGCGCAACACCTTCCTCTAGTTGTAGTGCGCATTATCTCTGTCTTTCCTGCTGAAGGTAAGCGACAGCTGTTTTCAAGCCGCGACGAGCTGCACGTCAAGTTAAGATTGGTGTCTCGTCGTCTTCATCAGCTACTGTTATCAGCGCAGATTTTTCTTCAACTTCATTTTTTCTTTCCTCTTTGTTCAAGTAAAAATGATTACCTTTTAGCTGAGCAGAAAGTTTTGTTCGTTTCTCTTTGACACTTGACATTGTCTCTGACCGCTTCCGCCTCTTGCCTAACATCTTCTACTCTGCCTTCCAAGTGACCAGTGAAGCGTACGGCCATGCCTTCTATGCCATGACAGGCTTATGACATAAGGGGCTTTTGTTGTGAACCACGTCTCGGACGAAAAATTCCCCTATTCCCAATAATATATCTAGGACAAATAAACTTTCCGGAACCAGAGCTTCTCTTCCATTCCCCAAACACTGACGAGGTCTACAGGTAAGGGGCCTATAGCTGCTTTAGGGTCCGTTCGTCTTTGTTTTCGGTTGTACGTCATATTGGTTATACAAGATCTCAAGCAATAGACTGCAAGCGATAATGACCCATTTCACTTGTAAACAAATATTCCCCTTTTGGTGCGCACATCTTGTCGCAAGACTTACAGTGAAGATCCGGGTGCACGATCTGACCTCTTTGGCTTATTAATATGTCAAAAGCGTTGTTAGACTTTCTTTTTTTTTTAAGTAGGGTGCTGGCGTCCAAAATATTGAGACAAAAATGTCTGTATGGCGACCAAATTTGCCTTAAAAATAGCTGTATATATCGTCTGAACTGCAGGTTTTCATATGAAAGGGGCAGAACTCCATGGCGAAATATCGGTCCCCGAAAATGTCCTCCTTATGTGGGGTGTTCATATTAACGGGGTTCATATTAACGAGGCATGACTGTAGTAAAGCCATGTAAAATCTTTACATTTCACCAGTTGTCTAAGGAGGTAATTTTTCGATTTTAAGTCTTTCTAACAGGTAGAGGAGGAAAGTTGTATCTCCTCTATTGCGGCTACGTCAAAATTAAATATGGCAGCAATTGCGCGAAAATGGTCGTCATGAAAGCGGATCAAGAGATGCAGTAGACGTCTCTGCTTTGAAATGTGTACCACCTGCACGAGAGGTGCCTGTAGGTACCTCTCATAAAAATTAACTTTAAGTTTAGCTTTCCTACAGAACCGCCAAAGAATGGGTGAGCTTTTCTCTAGTGAGCTTTTCTCCGGACCCGTCAAATAGCGGATGAGCTTCACACTGGTGAGATTGTTTCCGGTATTCGCCAACACTAACCCTCTGCACCACCCCCCTCTCTCTCTCCCTCTCCACTAGAAAGGAATGGGGGCTGTGTATTATGGAAAGCACTTCGCATCAGCTTAATGGACCTTTTGTAGAAATACGCGGTGCCCATGCGCGGAGTATTTCATGCGCCTGGGTTCGAGAGTATCTAGTTCCAAACAATCCTCCATCTTGCATTTCTCGCCTTTGAGCGGTTTCGTTGTGTCGACCTCGGGGCGGAAGATTACGCACGATGGGGACAAAGGTGAGCTTGGGGGAGCCGTATCTAGGTCACATCTCCTCAATGGGTGAACAGGATGTAGCTGACGTTTTGGGTGTGGAACGGGTGGGAGAGGCCTTGGGCGCGCGTTGTTTTCCAGTCACCTAGTCTTGAACCGATTCGCGTGTCTAGGTGGCAGCACATATTCGCCAAGAGGTCCATTGTCTAGCAGTCTATGATACATTTCGAAGTGCTTCTTCTGAAGGATTGTGTAGATTGCTATCACCCCTTTATGGCATTTGTGCAATGTCTAAGCCAGGAGTTCTTTTATGACTTTTTTATTTTTATAATTACGATAACATATAAACGCTGTTGGGTACGTGAGCCCCTTCCTTATAGTAAAGTGTTTGGATCAAGCTGGATAGTATAAAAAAAACTATAAAGTTCTATTCCACCACCTCACTATATAGCCAAAAGTATCGGGAACTGAGCCGTCCCCATAGAGTTTTGTCCTGTTAATATATAAATCTGACCTCCGGACTATGCCTGCGTAGTTTGGGAACTAACAATGGTAGGAGGCAAGGTAAGAGCGCAGGACAAGCTCATCCCTTGAAACCCTTCACTCTTTACACTTAAAAAAAAAAAAAAGAACGTTTGAAAAGCAGGCAAGTTCATTCTAACCTCCTCCACAGCGCTCGCTGTGCTAAAGTGGAAAGAGTGGAGGGCTTTGTGGGAGGAGATTGTCCTGCGTTCATAAAGGTTCACGAAAGACGTTACAAAGGTCGTCTGTTCTTGATGATAACTCATTCTACGGGATCTTAACATCCCAGAAATCAAAAAATGATGCTCGTGCGACGTCTATTTCCCTACTAAAAATGAGATAGAATTTCTTGTCACGCCCCTTTCTGAGCGGAAAAATCTGGAGTACAGAATCCAGCGGAGCCGCCGGCGGCGTGACGACGGGCGCGCGTCAGCCAATCGCAAGCCGCCGTACCACGGGCGCGCTGCCGGCGGCTCCGCTGGATTCTGTACTCCAGATTTTTCCGCTCAGAAAGGGGCGTGACACGAAATTCTATCACATTTTTAGTAAGGAAATCGACATCGCAAAAGCATAATTTTCGGATTTCTAGGATGCTTGGAGCCCGTAAGAAAAGTTATCACCAAGAACACACGAAATAGGAAACCTCTTTATTGCACCTCTTTTTTAAGCTGTCACCGACTTTAAAAAAATCAATGAATTTTTTTCTCATACACGCTTTTTGAGGACACTCCACATGTTAAAAAAAAATGAAAAAGACTAAGATTAGAGAAGCCCTTGGGTTAGTGTACAGCCAAAGCTTCACTATCATCTGTTGTTGGTAGCTCTTTCTGGAAAAAAAAATAAAGCCTGTGCACGGAACAATGATTCGGTTTTGAAGGACTTCCGGCCAGCTTTGTCACTAGCTCTTCCTTTGTTGTGTTGTCATGGTCGCGGAAGAAAGACCTGAGGCACATTCATAGAATCACGGGTCATATGTACCCTTTGCGCATAAAAGTAAAGGTAGGAGACTTATCTCGCCTCTTAGGAGGTAAGCTTAAGTAAGGGGTGACATGGAACTGGCAGAGGTCATGGCTTGTAGTGGCTTTGGTAGTCATGCTTCTTCTTTATTATTGCTAACCTTGACCTGGATTTATTGTTATATACGATTTGCGTTATGCACGTTTTTCTGCTGAATGAAGGTGTCCCTATTCACAAGGCATGACTGAATTCAGCTGTCCTGTCCTAAAAGATCAGCATCAGGCTCAAGGCCCTAGTGTCTTTCTACGTGAACGCAGCTATGTCGTCTCTTTGCACAACCTGTAAGAGTGCGTTCTGCAGTTTCGATAATGTTATAACTGTATTCTTCAGGTGCAAGACCCTTGCACCCTTTGTATAGTGGTCATTGCATTCGCTTTATACGCAGAAGGTTCCAGGTTCAATCCCTGAGAGGTGCATCTTGTCTTTCTTGTTTCTCATAGCTTCAACGACAATCTCCAAAAGTTTAAGTAAAATACTTACACGGCAATTTCAGTCCGTTACCTGTGAAATGGTCTGGCCCTTCCATGGTTGTGCTGTATCCAAGGAAGAACCGCGGAATGATATCTCGAATGCGCTCGGGTCGTTGCCAATACAGCCCGGACTACGATTCAACCCAGCGAGCTCGCACTCCAGAGCTTACGACCGAACACATCACTCCCGCGGAACACACACACACACAAAAAAGCATAGCGCATAGTTTTTGAAACGATTGTTGTAGTCCTATACTATATGTTCCCTCTCCGCGAAAACATTTTAAAGCGCAGCTCTTAGGCGCCCGTTTCCGGGCTGAGCGGCGTCGCCATCGGCGTAACCGCGCGCGTTGCATTATAAAAACCTTTCCTGCAAAATTTATCGAAACGATTTTCCGCTAAATTTGGCGGTTGAATTTTGCCGCCGAAGATAGCGGAAAACCTTTTCCGCTTAATATAACGGGGCAAATATTTCCGCTAAACTTAGCGGGTGAATTTTCCCGCTAAACTAAGCAGGGAACTTTTTCCGCTATATTTAGCGGGGAAAATCTTACCTTTAAATATAGCGGGAAAAGTTCCCGCTAAAAGTAACGGGAAAGGATTTCCGCTAAACTTAGCGGGAAAACTTAACCCGCTAAATTTAGCGAGAAAATTTCCCCGACAAATTCAGCGGGGTGAAGTTTTCTCGCTAAATTTAGCGGGGAAATTGACGTAACGTGACGTCAACGCCAATTCAGTTTCCCCGCTAAATATTGCGAGAACATTTCTCCGCTAAATTTAGCGAAAAAATTTAGCGAAAATTTTCCCGCTAAATTTAGCGGGAAATTTAGCGAGTATTTCCTGCTAAATGGGAAGGCAGCAAGCGAAGAGGGAATGGTGCGGAGGGGGAGGAGGGGCATACCCTCCCATCCATACCCTCCCCTCCTCCTCCTCGAGCCGGTCTCTACCAACTCTTCTTGGAGACTACCGCTCTCACAGGGCTTCGCAAATGTGTGGAGTGCAGTGACACAGTCTTCCGTGGATTCGCCATCCAGCTGGACTCTTGTGTTGAAACGGGCCTGCTCGAAGATTACGTTTCGCTGCGGTATGAAATACTTGTCAAAGTGCGCCCTGCTGACTTCCAACTTCCTAGCTTCTTGCACCGAAAGCTGTAACGTGCCAAAGATTTCCTCGACCTGGTCTCTTCTGATGAACAGTAGAACATCGATTTGGTATGGCTCAGGCTTGGTGTAGAGACCGGAAGGAATGTGAAAACGCTCGAAGCGTTTTTTTTTTTTCCTCTTCGGCCACTTGTTTGGCGACGAACAGCAGAAGGCTTCTGGCGGTTGTATGACAAAAAGATGCCATAGATGATATCCTGCATGTTGCCAAACCCTAAGATCTTCGGACGCGAAGTCGCTTACTGACGTCTGGCTCCTCGTTAGGCGTAGCCGTGTATCGTGAGGATTTCTCGAGGTCGGCTCATCGTAGACGGCGTCCCACTTCTGACACCATGTTGCATAATGGAGTTGCGAGACGGTGGCTTGGGACGAAGACAAGTTTTCCTGGCTTTCAGCCATGGGCCGGAGAATGCTCTTCTACTCCAGGTGCAAGCCACCTGCACATGCCTAACCAGCGCACCAGCCTGGTTGCTGATGTTTATATCTACAACTCAAAATGGGTACCGTACCGTTGAACATGTACCCGAAGGGTCAAGTATTTTTGAAGCTCTCCTGGAATTGCGAGGTTTGTAATAGCACCACCAATCGATATGGTGGTTCATTTTATCATATGTCGGAAAGCACTGAGACGTTACTAGCAGTGTTTCGTTTGCCAAGCAGCAAAAAAGCACCTGTTGTGTAAGCGATCATCATATCCGCTTTATACGCGGAACGTTCCAGATTCGATCCCTCACAAGTGTATCCTGTCTCTGTTACCGCAACCCAATAACAGCAGCGATCTGCAGTTTCGATCACGTCTTAACTGTGATATGTAAGCTAGGAATCCGTGCACCTGTTGTGTAGTGGTCATCACATCCGCTTTACACGCGGAAGGTCCCAGGTTCGATCCCTGGCAGGTGCATGTAAGGGTCACTTATTTTTTTCTGTGTTTGCCAGTGCTACAATTTATCGAACAATACCTCACTCTCTATAGTAGTTCCCTACATTTACATACAGGGTTGATTTTTTTTTTTTTCAGATTTGTTTTAAAAATGCTTTGAAACCTCTATCTATGCTGTCTGCACAGGTTAGTTATATGCATAAAAAGGAAATAATTGTCACGATAAGTCGGCTAATTAAATCGCATGTGGTAATTAACTATTTAATTACTGGAAATAAAGGTGTGGTTCCAATCGGAAACTTGCTGAGCGTCATAGAAAACCACTAAATCAGTCGTTTATAGAAAGACTTGAAGAACGTGCATGGGGAGCATGTTGGAGCGCTAGTTGCCACTCGCGCACCTGGAGCAAAACTACCAATGCGATAACGCCACCCGCGCGTTTTTTTTTTTTTTTTTTACTTCTCTTATCCGCGTTCCTCACAGCCAGCCTTGTGGATGCGGCACGAGAGTAATTTTAGCGCACTACTAAGCTTCCCACGGGCCCAAAATCTTTCTAGCAGATTTTGATTGAATTGTTTTCGATGACGTTGAGCAAGTTTCTAATTGGAAGCAAATGTTTATTTTCACTAATTAGCAAGTTATTTACAAGCTTTTGTAAATGATTTGACTTATCGTGAAAATTAGCTCTCTATAATATGCCTTTCTTGCCGTATAACTCACCTGCACAGACCGCAATGTGTAGCTCTCACGGCTTCTTTTTTTTTTTTTATATGCAAATCTCTAAAGCCTAAAAAAACACACTTGTTTCGTAATATAAACACTCAGATACGGAGGAAAGAAAATAACGGACAAGACGACAAAAAATCTCAAACGCAGCTGGGTTTATTCGCAAAGGATCAGCAATATATAACCGTCCACACGGACAGGAAAAGTAGAAGACAAAAGACATGCCGCCTCAAAAATTTGACGGACCTCAGCCAGACGGACTGACCTCCAACCTAAACACCGCACCGACAGCCGACACCCGCCGCCAAGCGACACAACATGATAATCCCCGTCAAGGCTATGTGAACTGAGAAAATGACAGATCTCCCTATCCATCCCCCGCAAACCACCCACCCCTCCACACCACCAACATAAAACAAAAACTCACCACAACAAAAACAAAGAAAAAACCTCCGCGATCTGTTATTAAGATTCTTTTCATCATCAGAACTAGCCTAACATATTGCTGAATGCAATGCGTGCTCGCCATCAAGAGATGAAACTTCAAGCTTGTTTTAAAATGTGATAGTTTGAAGAGGAACCTTAAAGGGGCCATGAAACGATCTTTCTACTTTCGCTAAATACTACTTAGAATCACTCCTAACATTAGTAAATGAATAAACTTGCCTTAGTTTTTCTTTCTAAGCAATAGCAGTCGGAAGATAAATTCGAAAAATATGAACATCGTTCATCCCCTCAACTCGGAGCCAGAACAAGCGGCCACGTGGCCTGGTGCCTATCCTATGCCACTAACGTTAATCATAACCACGATCTGGAATCGGCAATGTAGGCAACACGAGGTGAGCACCAGGCATTGTTAGAGGTCGGCTATTTTCATCACTGCAGTGGATGGACACGATCCACAACCCAAGCGTCCGCCGAGGCATTGACTGTTACAAGCCGAAGTCGAGTGCTCACGCAGTTCTCGCGTGCTCACGCAGTTCTCGCGTCCAATCTATGAGCCGCGCTCGACTTTCGTCAGGCGGGTGATTTCGATCCTACAATTACGTCAACAATCTTCGCGAAGGCAAGACTGAAAGAAATAGTCTTCTTTATCCTCGCATTTTCACAGCGACCAAGAAGCTTCAGAATTAGCGCCGATCAGCGAGAGTATACTTGGGCAGACTAGGACCAGTACGCCTCTCTAAAGTGATAAATATTCCAACCCGATATCGTTTCATGACCCCTTGAAGTATAAGGGCCGGACCACGCAAACTGAGTAAGCAACCATAATGTAAACCCTGATACAAGGAGAAATAAAATATCGTACAAGACGGCGAAAAATTTCAAACGCAGCTGAGTTCATTCGAAAGGGTAGAAAGTTTTTAAGCCGTCCACACAAAAAGGAACGCCACCGCAAAATGGCGGAATTGGATCAGACTGACTGACCTCCCCCGAACATCACACAAGCAGCAGACACCAGCCGACAAGTTACCCGACAAGATAATCCCCATGAAGACTTTGTGAACCAAACAAAAGACCGTTCTCCCCCCCCCCCTCCCCACCCCCTCGGCTGGCCACCCACCACCCCTTGACAACAACAAATACTCTCAACAGAAGGAAATTTCTCACGCGTTCGGTTCAAAACTGTAGATGGCTGGCACACAATTTCTGTGGTCCTCTAAACTCAAGGTTTTGTTTAAGGTTCTGTTCAAAGAATAGTTATCCTTGCACAAAATTAAGGTTTCTTACCGTAACGGCGAGCACGTATTGCATTTTACCGCTTACTAACTGTATATCTAGAAATTGCAACTTCCCCATGAACATAAAATCAGTCGTGAACCTTAACTCCGGTGCTACATAAATATTGTAATCTCGAACCTTACTTGTATAGTATTAATTCGGGGCGCAGATCAGTATGTCGTCAAACAATCTGCGAACAATCAAACCTCGTACCCCAAAAGCTTCACAAAAGATGTAACTTGCTTGTCTAATATATTCAGATAACATTCAGACAAAAACGGAGTCACCGCGTAGCCGATAAAATACTATCCGGAAAACTTTACCACGGTTGTTTTTAAATAACTGTTTGAGAGATGGAACAACATGTCGACGGGAATCCCCACTTGAACTTGAAAATAAACTAAATTCAGCGCGAGAATGTCTCTCACCCTACTCATCAACAGGTTACTATCCATCGCCGAACGCTCATTATCCGCCCAAAGGTAGAGCTAGAGGTCACAACCAGATGCCAAAGTTTCAGCCCGATCCGATAACATAATCAAAAGTCATAAGTGATTTTCTGAAAAGTTCTATGGGAAAATGGAGCCCATTTTTGCCCGTTTGCGGTTTCTGGTGCCATAGAGCCCCATGTGTTCGAAAACTCCGTCGGCCGCCATTTTCCCATTGAAACTTTCAGAAAATCAGTTATAACTTTTGATTAAGTTATCGGATCGGGCTGAAACTTTGACAACTGGTTGTGACCTCTAGCGCTACCTTTGGGCGGAGAATGAGCGTTCGGCGATGCCATAGTTTATTTTTGCGGTAAAAAAGACCGTGTAAACTTTCTTTTGTGACACCCTGTATATATATATAGTGGGCATGGTGGCATAGGAGCCAAGGGGCCAAAGGCGTATATATAACGAAGTGAAAAACTCACGGTGAAAAGCAACAAACAGCGGAAGTTTAATCGACCGTTTTGCCGAGTCTCTCGGCGAAACTGTCGATTAAACTTCCGCTGTTTGTTGTTTTTCGCCGTGAGTTTTTCACTTCGTTATATATATATATATATATATATATATATATATATATATATATATATATATATATATATATATATATATATATTGTGAGGGTGTTTATGAGAGATGTATTTGATGGTGCGATGTGGGAAGACCAGAGGCGATCAAAAGCGGAACAGCCGAATCGCTCCCAGCTCGTGTGTCCAAGCATGCAGCGCGCGCCCCTATTGCCCAAAGATGTGCGTCGTCGTCTTCGTAACAGTTCCCCCCGGTGGTGGTAGTGTCCGGTCATCCGGTACTGTAGAGTCGTTAGGGTTGGGGCAAGTAAGGCTTGATGCGGGAGACGTGTACGATGTCTTGTGGTCTGGAGCGGTGGTCTCGGGGCGGAGATATTGGAACCAGCTCGTAGTTTATGTCAGAAAGACGACGTATGATGCGATATGGACCGGTGAATTTAGGTAGGAGTTTTTCACATTTTCCAGTCTGGCGAATTGGTGTCTTGAGTAAAACAAGGTCGCCAATATCATAAGACACTGGTATGTGGGTGTCCGCGTGACGAAGTTGTTGTAGTTGTTGCGATTGCAGAGTTTGTAGCCGGGCGAGTCGACGGGCGTCTTCGGCTCGACAAATGATCTCAGAGGCGAAGGGGTCCAGAGGTGTGTGAACATATGGCAAAACAGTGTCGAGAGTAGTGAGAGGGTCGTGAGCGTAGAGGAGATAGTAGGGAGAAAATCCTGTAGTTGTTTGACGTGCGATATTGTAGGCGTAGGTGACGTAAGGAAGGATTTCATCCCAGTTGGTGTGGTTGTCGGCAATGTACATGGACATCATGTTAGCTAGTGTGTGATTCAGCCGCTCGGTGAGGCCGTTAGCCTGCGGATGATAAGCGCTTGTCACATGATGAATCGTACTGACGAGCCTGAGGACCTCGTTCAGAAGTTTTGCAATGAAGGGGGTGCCACGGTCGCTGGTAATGGACTGCGGAGCGCCATGGCGTAGTAGTATGGAGGTGAGGAAAAAGTTCGCAACTTCTCTTGCGGTAGCCTCAGGAACAGATTTGGTTTCTGCATAGCGGGTCATGTAGTCAATAGCTACGATGATCCACCGGTTGTTATTAGTGGAGATGGGAAATGGGCCCAAGAAATCAATTCCGACTTTCTGAAAGGGATGATGTGGTGGGGAGATGGAGTGCAGTGTACCCGATGGTTTTGTCGTTGGACTCTTCCTGGTTTGGCACTGGTGACAAGAACGGACATATTTGTTGATGGCACGGTACATTCCGGTCCAGAAGTAGCTGGTTCGGATTCGAAAGTACGTTTTGGAGAAGCCTAGATGTCCGGCCGTTGGGTCGTCATGATTTGCACGAATAACATCTTTTTGCAGCTCTCGTGGAATGACAAGAAGCCAAGGACGTCCTTTCGGTTCGTAATTTCGTCTGAATAGGGTGCCGTTGTGAAGGGCGAACAACCGCGCTGAGCGTGCTGTGCTCTGTGAGACGTGTGGGGTTACCCCAAGAAGGTAATCAATTATCGGTTTTAGGTACGGATCAGACGCCTGAGCTGTAGAAATGTCAACTGGTGTCAGAGGTGCTGTCGTGAGCACGTTTTTTGTGTCTTGATTAGGAGCGACGAGCGGTAGAGGGCATCGAGACAAACCATCGGCATCGAGGTGTTTTTTTCCAGATTTGTACAGGACGGTGAATCTATAATCTTGCAGTTTGAGGGACCATCGCCCAAGGCGTCCTGAGGGGTCTTTCAAACTGGCGAGCCAGCAGAGTGCGTGGTGGTCGGTCACTATATGGAAGTGAATGCCGTAGATATAGGGGCGAAATTTTGACACAGCCCATACAACAGTCAAGCATTCGCGTTCAGTTATAGTGTAATTCCGTTCACATTGGGTAAGTGTGCGACTCGCGTAGGCGATAACACGTTGGCTGTTTGGAAAGTTTTGAGCCAAGACGGCACCGATACCATGTCCACTAGCATCTGTGCGTATTTCGGTTTCGGCTCCTTCAGTAAAGTGTCCAAGAATGGGACTGTTCGTCAAGGCCGATTTAAGGGACTCAAAAGATTGGCGATGAAGTGGGCCCCATTTGAATGCGGCGTTATTGCGAAGGAGTTGATTGAGAGGTTCAGCGACGTGAGCAAAGCCAGGGATGAACTTTCGTAAGTATGTGCATAGTCCAAGAAAAGCACGGACGTCTTTTTGAACTTGCGGAACAGGAAATTCAGAGACGGCTCTAAGTTTGTCGGGGTCCGGGCTGATGCCATTGGCACTGACTACATGGCCAAGTACTTTCAGTTGTCGAGCAGCGAACGTACATTTCTTCGAGTTTAATTGTAAGTGTGCGGAGCGAAAACAACCAAGAACTTGCCTCAGCCGGTGTAAATCTTGATCAAGCGTGGTTGAGAAAACGACGACGTCGTCGAGGTAGCATAGACATATATCCCAGGTGAGGCCGCGAAGCAATGTATCCATCATCCTTTCGAAGGTCGCTGGGGCATTGCACAGACCAAACGGCATTACGTTGAATTGGTAGAGGCCGTCAGGTGTGACGAACGCTGTTTTAGGTCTGTCAGCATCAGCTACTGGTATTTGCCAGTAGCCGGTCCGGAGATCCATCGATGAAAAGAAGGATGACCCTTGGAGGGCGTCTAGGGTGTCGTCGATCCTGGGCAGCGGGTAGACCTCTTTCCTGGTTACTTTGTTCAGACGGCGATAGTCTACACAGAAGCGCCAGGACCCATCCTTCTTTTTCACGAGGACGACGGGTGACGACCAAGGGCTAAAGGAAGGCTGGATGACTTTCTTCTCCAACATTTGGGTGACGTGCTGTTGGATAACTTTGCGCTCTGTGGGTGAAATTCGGTATGGTCTGCTTTTCAGTGGGCGTGCCTCTCCAGTGTCGATGTGATGATGGACAAGGGATGTTTGGGCAAGGGCTTGGCTGCTGAAGTCAAATAAATCAGAATAAGCTTTAAGCAGAGTGACTAAACGATGTTGGTCCTCGGGAGGCAAATTAGCGTCTACCATTCTTGTAAAGTTGTCACTCATATCGCGTGCAGAAGCGGGTAGACAAGTGGGAGGGGACAAATGTTCCGAAAGAGTTGCGATGTGGTGTTCCTCATACATGGTCATATTGGCGACACGAGTGTTCCGGGGAAGTATTTGCGACTCCGTAGATGCGTTGGTGAGGCAAAGACAAACACTGCCTTCTACTAGGGACACGATGGAGTATGGGACGACAATACTTTTCTTTGGAAAATTGTGATTCAACAGGTTCCACTAGTCCAGAGGTGCCTATAAACGACGGGTCGGCTGTGAGCGCTACGGCAACGGCAGATAGTGGTGGCAAAAGAAGGTCTTCGTTTGTGCGAAGTTTCATGTTTGTCGAATGGGAGTGATCAGTGACGGGGTCGATGCAGCTCAGCTCTAGTTCGCCTCTAGCACAGTTGATGAAGGCGTCTGTGGACGTCAGGAAATCCCAGCCTAAAATAACGTCAGCGACGCAGTTAGAAACGACGAGGAATACGACAATATAGGATATGTCTGCAATGAGAATGGACACTGATGCACATCCGAGAGGTTGCACTAATTCGCCGTTACCCATGCGCAATAGGTGTCCGTTGGCTGGAGTAATTACCTTACGTAAGCGGCGGCAGACATTGTCTGATATGCATGATTTGGCGGCTCCTGTGTCAACCAAAGCGACGAATGTTTGTCCTGCAATATGAACGTTGAGTGTCGTCGGTCCAATGAAAGGAGGATTTTCGGCGACTTGTGGCAGTGCAGCCTGACCTCCGGTGGCAACACAGGCTGCCCTCCTTAGTTTGACGACGGCGTCGACGCTGCGGCTGCGTGGTTGAAGGGTGACACTGATCGGCGACGTCTGGGGTACGGCGAGGGTGATCGGCCGCGGTGGTCTTGAGGTGTTTGTGAATCATTTGCAGAGCGGCGTGCGTCGGAGGAGCGGCTGTCATCAAAATCTCTCGAATAGGAAGACGGATTGCCAGGTGCATGATAATAGGCGTTATTATCAATTCGTCGACGGCAGTAACGGGCGATGTGACCAGCTGTGTGGCAATAGAAGCACACCGGGCGCTGGTCTTCTGTTCTCCAAATGTCGGTGCGTCGTTGTTGTCCATGAATTCGTCGGGGGGGTTGGGGGTGGTGTAGGAAGGACGTCTGGTAGAGGGGTTGCGTGTCGTACAGCATTGGGCAGCAGGGTGTGGGTGCTGGTGGTGCTGGCACGTACGTAGGGGTAGGCAGAGCGAGCGGTTGGAGAGCAGCTCGTACTTCGTCCTGTACTACCTTCTGTATAGTTTCGGTGTCGTTCCGTTGGTTTGGGGTGACATCTGATGATCGTGGTGTGCCGAAGTACGCCAGCAGTTCCTGGCGGATGATGTGCCGAATTAATTGTGGGAGGTCGGACGTCGTTGTGGTCTGTGGGGATACTTCGGGCAGGCGTTCGAAGGGTTCCTTTGTTATGCGGGCGCTCTGCAACTCCTCGTACTTCTTGCACTCTGTAATGAGGTGCTGGACAGTTGGAGGGGATTTCGGAGCTACGATTGAGAATAGCTCGTGTGATAGCCCTTTGAACAAATGCCGGATTTTGTCTTCTTCGGTCATGTTAGTGTCGACGCGCCGAAACAGGCGAAGGACGTCCTCAATGTAGGACGTGGAGGACTCGGTTGTAGTTTGGTACCTTCGGGCAAGTTTATCTTTCGCCTGTTGTTTGCAGCGTTCGGGTTTGCCAAATACTTCCGCGAAAGCCAATTGGAATCCGTCCCAGGAATTTATCTCTTCTTCGTGATTATCAAACCATTGGAGTGCGGTATCCTTCAAGAAGAAAACCACATTCGCGAGCTTGAGAGTATCGTCCCACCTGTTAAGGCTGAACTCCATGGGACAAATATGCTGCGAATAACCGACGAATTTTGCCTGGCGGCTTTTGCTCTGCGCGTGGAATCAACACAGTGGCTGCTCCGTCGCGCGCAAAGCGAGCGTGCCGTCGGGCGGCGTTCGCCAGTTATTCGTCACATCATTCGTTCCATGGAGTTCAGCCTTTATGTAGACTAGCCCGATCGTAACTTCTTAGCCAGTCGTTCACATCGGCCTCTGGTGCTCCATTGAAAACTGGTGGATCTCGCTGGCGGTTCTTGATGGGCGGTGCAGCGGGCGGTCGTTGTCCGTTGGCATTGCCCGCCTCGTCCGGCATTGCGTTGTGCGTTGAACGTCCGCTGCGAAGCTCCAGGGCCGATCGCGGTAGCACAGGAACCGAGAGGTTGGGAATCGTCTGCACCTCCACCACTTGTGAGGGTGTTTATGAGAGATGTATTTGATGGTGCGATGTGGGAAGACCAGAGGCGATCAAAAGCGGAACAGCCGAATCGCTCCCAGCTCGTGTGTCCAAGCATGCAGCGCGCGCCCCTATTGCCCAAAGATTTGCGTCGTCGTCTTCGTAACAATATATATATATATATATATATTGCAAGGGTGAGAAATGGGGATGATTTTATAGACAGCGAGGGAGCGACAGATATCGCGAACCGTTCGTAAGCACACAGCGTAGCCTCTCGAGCTGCCCGCACGTTCCCCCGTACCCAACCGTTCCTCGTCTTTATCTTCCTAACACTTCCCGCCGGTCGGGTAAAGAACTGACATGGGTCAGATCAATGGGGGTTGTCCGGAATGCAGAAGGGCTTCATCCTGGCGACGTGAACAATGTCTGTGGTCTTCGAGCGATGATCCTGTGGAGGCGACAGCGGTGACACTTCATAATTCGTGGGGGAGAGGCGACGAACAACACGATAGGGTCCGATGTACTTAGAGAGAAGTTTTTGAGATAGCCCCGGTTGACGCAGCGGTGTGGCTAGGAGAACTATGTCCCCGATTTCATAAGTGACGGGAGAGTGACTTTCGGCGTGGCGAAGCTGCTGTTGCTGCTGCGACTTGAAGGTGTGAAGGCGGGCAAGTTGACGCGCATCTTCGGCTCGGGAGACAATATCGGCGGCAAAGCCACTGACTGGGTGGTGATTGATAAAGGGCAAGACTGTGTCAAGTGTTGTGAGAGGTTCGCGGGCGTATAAAAGGTAGTAAGGGGAGAAGCCCGTGGTGGCTTGGTGTGCTGTGTTGTATGCGTAAGTCACATAAGGGATGACGGTGTCCCAATTGGTATGATGGTCGTCGACATACATAGATATCATTTGTGATAATGTCTTGTTAAGGCGTTCGGTCAGTCCGTTAGTCTGTGGGTGGTATGCGCTCGTCCACTTGTGAACTGTGTTGAAGAGTCGTAAAATCTCCTCAAGAAGTTGAGCGATGAATGGCGTGCCTCGATCACTGATGATGACTTGTGGTGCTCCATGACGCAGTAGGATCTTATGGAGAAAGAAATGCGCGACTTCTTGGGCAGTGGCCTTTGGTACAGATGTTGTCTCAGCGTACCGCGTCAGGTAGTCGACGGCCACAATAACCCATCGGTTGTTGTTGGCGGAAAGCGGAAAAGGGCCCAAAAAATCGATACCAATTTTTTTAAAGGGAGTGTCCGGTGGAGTAATAGATTGAAGAGGACCGGGTGTCCTGGTCGTGCGGCTTTTCTTTGTTTGGCAAAGGCGACATGTTCGGATGTATTTGTTAATGGTGCGGTACATGCCGTTCCAAAAATAGCGAGCGCGGATGCGGAAGTATGTCTTGCTAAATCCAAGGTGACCAGCAGTCGGGTCGTCATGATGCGCTTGTATGATATCTCTTTGGAGTATTCGGGGTACAACAAGCAGCCACGGACGCCCATGTGGTTCGTAGTTTTTTCTATAAAGGACACCATCGTGAAGCGTGAAAAGGGTAGCATGTCGTTGCAGTTGGCGCGTGGAACGTGTGGTGGTTCCCAATAGGTAATGTATAATAGGTTTTAAGTGTTGGTCCGATAGTTGAGCGTCGGCTACGTCAATTGTGTCCAAAGCTGCAGAAAGTAAAGCGGAGCCCTGGGGTTCTTGTCCAGAAGGCTCACTGGGCAGTGGACACCGAGACAAGCCGTCAGCATCGAGGTGTAGCTTTCCAGACTTGTGGACGATGCTGAAGTCGTAGTCTTGAATCTTGAGGGACCAACGTGCAAGGCGTCCAGATGGGTCCTTAAGATTCGTAAGCCAGCATAGGGCGTGGTGATCTGTGACGATTCGAAAGTGAATTCCATAAAGATATGGACGAAATTTGGTAATGGCCCATACGACAGCCAAGCACTCACGTTCGGTGATTGCATAGTTTCGTTCGCATTTTGTAAGAGTTCGGCTTGCGTATGCAATCACTCGCTTCGTGTTACCAACGTTTTGCGCCAGGACAGCACCTAATCCGTGACCGCTAGCATCGGTGCGTAATTCTGTGTCGGCGCCTTCTAAGAAATGTCCGAGAATCGGGTCGGAGATGAGGGCCCGCTTAAGAGAGTTGAAGGCGTTTTCTTGGGGTTGATCCCAGTGGAAGGCTCGGCCCATTCGAAGTAGCTCGTTGAGCGGTTCGGCGAGGTTGGAAAATCCCGGTATAAATTTTCGAAAATAGGTGCAGAGGCCAAGAAAACCGCGAACGTCTTTCAAGTTCTTAGGCACCGGAAATTCGGAGACGGCTTGAATCTTGTCTGGGTCAGGGCGAATTCCGTCGACACTGACTAGGTGGCCAAGTACTTTGATTTGCCGCGCCCCGAATCTACACTTCTTGGAGTTTAGCTGTAGTTTAGCTGCACGGAAACAATCGAGAACTTGGCGCAGTCGGCGTATATGCTCGTCAAACGTCGCTGAAAAGACAACAACGTCGTCCAGATAACATAAACAAATGTTCCACGTAAGGCCCCTAAGTAAAGTGTCCATCATCCGCTCAAATGTTGCGGGGGCATTGCATAGTCCAAATGGCATTACGTTGAATTGGTAAAGGCCATCAGGAGTGATAAATGCTGTTTTTGGTTTGGCGTCATCGGAGAGAGGTATTTGCCAGTAGCCGCTGCGTAAGTCCATAGAAGAGAAAAAGGATGAACCCTGAAGCGTGTCTAAGGTGTCATCAATTCGAGGTAACGGGTAGACGTCTTTTTTTGTGACTTTGTTTAAGCGGCGGTAGTCAACGCAAAATCGCCATGAACCATCCTTTTTTTTCACGAGGACTACAGGGGACGACCAAGGGCTGGATGAAGGTTCGATTACGTTTTTCTTGAGCATGTCAGCGACGTTTTCTTGTATCGTTCGGCGCTCCACTGGTGAAATTCTGTAAGCTCGACTTTTTACTGGAGTTGCCATACCGGTGTCGATGCTGTGGGTCACAGTCGTTGTCTTCGTGAGGGCACGTCGGTCAAAATCAAATAAATCACTGTACGCGGTTAGCAGAGTGGAGAGAGCCTGATGCTCTGTGTTGGCCAGGGAAGGGTCGATCATCTGAACAGTCTCGCAGCTTGAAGCTGTGGCGGAAGGTGCCCGCGGAGAGGTGTTGAGAGCTCCCGGAGATAAGGCGGCAAGTGTAAGCTCGTCATACGTTTGAATGGTGGCGACACGAGATCCGTGAGGTAGCATTAGCACTTCCGCCGAAGGATTTGTAATGCACAACTGGACTCGTCCTGCTTTCTGTACGGCAATTGAGTAGGGTACAAGAGCGGCTTTTTTTTTCAAAGGTGGTGAGAATGGGCTCGACAAGGCCGCATGAACCGCTAAAAAGCGCCTCGGGCACGAGCTCGACAAACACTGCGGTCAACGGAGGCAAGGATACGTCTTCTTCGACACGAAGGACAACCGGAGATGAATCCGAAGAAGTGGCATCTTTGTTGTAAGTGTTCAGATGAAGCTCGCGACTTCCGCAGTCAATAAAAGCGTCGGTTGCTGTCAGAAAGTCACACCCCAGGATTACGTCAGCGACACAGTTCGACAACACTGTGAAGATGACTGTGTATCGGCTACCCCCAAGAAGCACTGAAAGGGTTGAATAGCCGAGGGGTCGGATCAGTTCCCCGTTACCCATGCGTAACAAGCGTCCATCAGCAGGCGTGAGCACTTTTCGTAGACGACGACGAATATTTTCGGCAATACATGATTTGGCGGCTCCTGTATCCACTAGGGCTGTAAACGTCTTTCCGTCAATTTCAACTTGAACAGTCGTTGGGCTGTCAGAAGGAGGATTTCCGTCGAGATTGGGGAGTGCAGTCTGACCTCCGGTGTTCGCACAGACTGCTGGCTTTAGTTTGACGTCTCGGTGAATTCGGCAACGGCGTTAAGGGGCGACACGGAGCGCGGGCGGCGAGGGTAGGGCGATGGTGATCGGCCACGGCGATTGGTGATCGGCGAAGAAGGACGCGGGTAGGGTCGATCGTCAGAAGGGTGCGCCTCGTTCCGGAAGGTGCGGGAAGTACCCGTCGTGAAGGGTCGGTACACTGTAGTGTCGACTAGCTGGCGGCAGTAGCGTGCGATATGGCCCGGTGTGTGGCAATGGTAACAGATGGGGCGGTTATCTTCGGTTCGCCAGATTTCAGTTCGACGACGTGGCCCATAGGGCCGGGAAGATGGGGACGTCTGTTGAACCGCAGGCCTGTAATAGCGGGGGAATGAGTCTTGGGGCATTGAGCAAACAAGTGGAGGCGCCGATGGCACTGGTGGGCAAGGGGCAGTTGGTAGAGCAAGGTGACCTAACGCACCACGGATTTCTTGTTGGACAACTTGCTGCATGGATTTCACCTGTGGTATATCTTGGGCAACAGGAGCGGCTGGTGTGAAATGAGCGAGGTAAGGACGTAGTTCATCGCGGATGATTGTCCTGATCAATGTAGCTATGTCGGTACTGGAGGCGGTGGCAACACACACCTCGGGAAGACGCTCGAAAGGTGCCTTAGCGATTCGGGCACTCTGCAGCTCTTCATACTTTTTGCATTCGTCAGTGAGCTGCTGTACTGTTGGTGGGGATTTTGGGGCAACGATGGTGAACAGCTCCTGCGAAAGTCCTTTAAAAAGGTGTCGAATGCGGTCATCTTCTGGCATTTCAGGGTCAACGCGGGAGCATAGCCGCAGTACATCCTCAATGTAAGAAGTGGATGACTCGGTGTTTGCCTGGTAGCGGCCAGCCAACTTGTCCTTTGCTTGCTGCTTGCGCTGTTCTGGCTTGCCGAACGCGTTTGCAAAAGTGGCCTTGAAGGCGTCCCACGAGTTCATTTCTTCTTCATGATTCTCAAACCATTTTAGAGCGGTGTCTTTGAGGAAGAAAAAAACGTTCGCGAGCTTGAAAGAGTCATCCCAGCGGTTGTGGAGACTTGCCCGTTCGTAGGTCTTCAGCCAGTCGTGGACATCGGAATCTGGTGTGCCAGCAAAAAGTGGCGGGTCCCGCTGCCGGTTCTTAACGGTTGGTGGTGTGGTGGCTGCAGCGGCAGGCGGTGTGCGGACGATGATGGTGGGTTGGGCTTCTTCAGCCATAGCGGTGATCTTGCGACCGCTACGGAGTTCCAGACCGATGTGGTGGTGGAGTTGGAGGGGAGCGAGAGGTTGGGAAACTAGAGCACCTCCACCACTTGCAAGGGTGAGAAATGGGGATGATTTTATAGACAGCGAGGGAGCGACAGATGTCGCGAACCGTTCGTAAGGACACAGCGTAGCCTCTCGAGCTGCCCGCACGTTCCCCCGTACCCAACCGTTCCTCGTCTTTATCTTCCTAACAATATATATATATATATATAAATAAATAGATATGACCCGGACACCTCAGTCGACGCCGGAAATTACTTTAAAAAATCACCTTCACAACATGATCGTGGTTACGATGAGTTCATCCAACTCACCTGTACATTCAAAACAGTTTTCACTAACCACAAGTCATGTGCAATCCCCGCACGCCTGGTTGCAGGTGTTTCTTTCAGTGAGTGTTTTTTTTTTTTTCAGTGAAATTAAAACGAAAAATTTAAGTCGAGGCTTTGCTAAAAGGATTGAAAAATAAAAATGCCTCAATCGGTACCGCCTCGAGGGCACAGAGGTGTCATCCCTGGAGAGTAGAAGCATTCTGTTGTTCACCTCATTCCAAAACCGGGCAAGAAAGCGGACAGTATACAGAACCTCCGCCCAATATCTCTTACGTCGACACTATGTAAACTCCTAGAAAGGCTGATTCTAACCCGGCTCACATACATCCTCGAAGAATCGGAAGACAGCCCGTACTTCGACGTAGCTCAGACCGGCTTCCGACCATGGCTATGTACGCAGGACAGCCTCTATCTCCTCCGAAATCTTCTTCGGAAGAAGCGTCACGGAACGAATATTGTCCCAGGCATCCTCGTTGCCGTTGACCTTCAAAAGGCCTTCGACACCGTAGAGCATTCGGCGATTATTCACTCACCCGAAGAATGCGGGGCAACCCCTCGGATGATTAATTTTATCAAGAGCTTCCTACACCACCGAAACTTTGAAATCTCGTCCGGAGGGTGCTATCCCTCCGGACGAGAGGGAAGGAGATAAGATAGCAAGGGAAGGAGATAAGATAGCACAGGGTGCTATCTTATCTCCTTCCCTTGTTAACCTTGGGATGCGGGACCTGGCAAAGGAACTCAGGAAAATAGAGCACTTGCAGCTTACGATGTACGCGGATGATACAACTCTCTGGGTCGATCCCCGCGATGCATCACTCGATACTCACAACATCATAGCCACTGTAGAGAAGGCCCTCGACACCCTCGACCGGTGGTTACCGGCTACAGGAATGAAGCCATCACCAGAGAAGACTGCGGTCCTACCTATTGGCGGCCTTCCTCACCTCCGGGCGTAAGTCAGTCTGACCCTCGCAGGGAAACCCATCCACCGACCAGAGGAGCGCTGGATCCGCATTCTCGGAGTTTCCTTTCATGAAGAAGGAGGTGCCCGAGAATGGCTCAGCCAGCTTAAGGCTTCGTGGAAACAGCATCTCCATCTCATCCGACGCATCGCCACGCGTTTCGGGGGAGCAGGTACCCGCACTATTCGTATCCTCACACAGGCAGTACTGACATCCAAGGCTTGCTACGGAGCTGCCTGCTTTGACCTTACAAAAGCGCAAATCTCCCAATTGGAAGTACTCCACCGCGTGTGCCTCCGTGCCATTACGGGCCTCCCCCGTCATGCTCGCACGGAAGATCTGCACCGCTATGCCGACCTTCCTCCCATCCAAGCGATAATCGACACTCGCAACGCGGGCCACCTCCGCCGACGGTTATCCTCTGTGGCTGGACAGCTGCTCCTGACTCACCAACACCACGTACCTCGCCTTCTCCACGGAGGCCGCGAGACCCAATCCTCAAGAGTGTCCCTCCATGGGAGACTTCATGGTGCGTCTCCCCAAGCCTCTCACCCGAAGAACCAGCCGGGAAGAGCATCGAGAGGAAAGAGCACCCCTAGCCGACCGCAAAAATAGAGCACCAATAGCCATCTTTACCGACATTGCCTGGTGTAAAACCACCCAACGAGCCACCCTTGCCTGGGTCACCGGCACTGACGCGCATGCCGAGACATACCACTACGCACAAGACCCCAGCACCTGTCGCCTTGAACTAGATGCCATCCATCTGGCACTAGCCCATCTGAAGGCCAACAAACCTCAAGCCAGCTCCCCTGAACCCCTCCGGGTTCTGGTTTATACGGACAGCAGAGAGGCCGTCACTAGGCTTGGGCTCACACCCCGTCAGGGCTCCCTCTGCCAGCGCATTAAGACCCTAAGCGCTGAACTGCTCTCCACCCACAACATAGAGGTGCGGGTGGATTGGGTACCGGGACACGCGGGCGGCTGAGGCAATGAGGCCGCCCATGCATGTGCGAGCGCGCAGTCAAGTATCCGCTCCGACCTGGATATTTCGGTCCCACCTGGCAGACCCCAGCCAACACCTCACCACTACTGAGAGGTCTGCCTAGAGGTGCACAAGTGCTCATCCATAAAGCACGCACCGGGGCCGCTCTTACTGGAGACGTCCTGGCCCCATGGAGAGCCTACACCCCCAAGGCAGGCCCCCGCCTGCTACAGAATACCCAGGCGGTACATCCACCTCACACACGAGTTCCCACTCCGAGTCAGCGCAGTCAACCGAAGCTCACAGCCCGGCGGTGACCTGCTCTACATGTTCTACAGGCGTTCCCCCTACGGTCCGACATATACTGTGGGAGTGTGCGGGGCTCCAAACTGAACGGAGTCGTTTTCTAGACCCCAATGTGCGTGCCTACGAGGACTGGATTAACCCCAAGAGTAGTGCCTGTGCGAAAAAGACGCTGCTGTCCCTCTGGGACTTTGCGCGCGCGACGGGAATTGACCGAAAAATATAACCTTAATTTTCGTTTTCTTTAATCCCCCCCCCCCCTGTAAACCGTCCCCTCCAGGCCGTCGCGCCATCCTTACCTTAATAAAGTGTAACAACAAAACTATCAAGCCAAAATAAACGGCGGAGCTAGGATTTGAACTCTGGGCCTCCTAATGTCCGGTCGGGTGTGCTTATATATTATTATATTATAATATATTATATTATATTATATTTATTATACGGGCCCCGGGCTACTTGGCATTTTACACTTCTCTTTATGGCCCTGGATTTTTTCTTCGTCCACCTGTTTGATACAGTTTCAGACCAAATTCCACTTTCACCCAATTTACTCCCTTTTTTTCTGCGTGTATGGTCGACTTTGCCGACCCTTCCCGCGCTTCCCGACAGTGCATGAGCAGATGCCTCCGGAGTCGGTTTTGGAGTACTTGTAGGGGTCTGTGCGCAGGCAATCATAGCCCCTTTGCCGAGGCCAACATACACTCTAAGAAAAAGGGGAGCGAGACTTAGTCCCCGAGGGGAGCAAGTGCGTTGCCACAACCATTCGTCCCCTCGGGGACTAACGGGAAGGGGAGTAACAGTTGCACCCTCCATTAGTCTCTCGCAGTTCCTCGGATGGGATCAAACGTTGCACCGTTTCTATTGCACCTCGAGGACCAACTGTTAGGCCCTTGCACTTGGTCCTCTGGGACCAACTGTTTCACCGTTCAATTGAACCCCGAGGACAAACTGTTAGGCCCTTGAACTTGGACCCCTGGGACTAACTGTTACAGCGTTTCAAATGAACCCCGAGGACAAACTGTTAGGCCCTTGCACTTGGAAACCTGGGTCTAAACGTTGCGCCCTTCGATTTAGACTTCTGGGACTAAAGGTTTATCATTACATTTGGTGCCGAGCCACAAATCTCCGAAACGCAATTGTGCAGTTCAAGTTAAACGAAGCTTTATTGCCTCGTAGATACACATCGCATTCAAGGATGACTGAAGTCAAAGTTCCTGGGCTGTAGAATCCACGATAAGGCCAAATTCCGAAGAGTGCACTTGCGTCGACGATGGCTTGGACACTGGGACGTCTGTCCAAACCGGTCGTGGTCCCAGCAACGTTTATTGGGGCACCGGCAGCTTCTTGCCTGTTTGCGAGGAATTTGGATTATTAGTAATAGGGCAGCTGTGAAATACCCAATCGCTCAAAAAAAGTATGAGATATAACACACGCAGAATAAAATAACAAATAGGCTGCATAAGTGCTAGAATGGTTCACATCCAACATGCGATCTGTTGACAGCAGACCAGCGCAATATTAGATTTTTAGTAGACCGTTCGCTGCGAATTACAAACCCAGCGTGTGCGTGCTCAAACTATTCGTCAAAGTGACGGCACGAGCTCCCGCCATCAACGCGGAAGTCTACTGTACACTCGAATAAATGTCTTTATTAATGCCGGTTCTCAGATGCAGCGAAGCGCTGAGGTAGCGCTTCTCACGTGTCGTGAGCTACTTTTCGTCTGCCATGAGCAACAGTTTTGACGGTGCGATACCAAGCTGGTGACCGCTCCCGTTAGCACGCGCTTAGCGCAAGGTCAACGCTATGATTGTAGCGCTCCGCTGCGTGTGTGGACAGGCCTTTATGGTCAAGCGATCCAGCCAGGGTCTCCAGAACACGAAAAAAAAAAATAAGCCATCGGTAGAACTGGCGTTTCGCTCGATACGATTGAATATGAGGTCTCTGTGCTGCATAACAAAATCAGCAACCATGGTGCCAAAAAGAATAGAACATGGCGCGCGCTTTGCAAGCTAGAGAACGCGCTCAAAATAAAACACTTTCTGAAGCCGCAGTTAAAAATACACCATAAGCACAAGTACGTCGACATAACTTAATCGAGTTCCCTTGACTTGTGACTTCAGAACAGATCAAGTGCAGTGCTTCAGCACCGCGAATCCAAACCGGATCCCGCCATAATCATAGACGACATAATTAGAGAAAACGGCGACCAGCCTCCCCGACGAAGGCTGTATTTCAACTTTCAACTTACTAAAAACAGGTTCTTTTCAAACAAAGACCCTTCCCATTTTCCCGACGGACCCTATCTAATGCCCCACCCTCCGCGTGAGCGAGGAGCAGAAGAAAGAATGTGGGCAAGGTGTTGGGGGAGGGGGTTGGAAGAAGGGGAAGGGCGCGCACTAGAAAATATCTTTTCCCCCTCCCACTACACACGACACACGGACACAACAGAGCTCCAAGGACGGGAGAATGTCGCCATTTTCAACACGCCGGTCGAGTTACGTATAAGCAAACACGATTTTTTTTTCTTTTCTCTCTCTCTCTCTCTTAAGTATTTTCAGCTTTCTCGGGTGGCTTTTTTTAGTTAGCATTTGTTTTGTATTAGTAGGGTGTTGCCATGGGCGACGTTCCGGGCGCGGTTCGTTCTTCGTTGTTCATCTGGAATGTTATCTGAAACAGCAACGACGATGGGATGAAGGCGTCTGGATACTGCCCCTGATAGTGCTTTTTGAGTGGAACGTGCCGTGCATCAAGTGTGTTGTTGCGGATTTTGAGTTCGACATTGGACTACCCAGAAAGGTTGGTCACAGGGAGACGCAGAGACGAGGCTCTATTTGTTCTCATTAACTCAGTTTTAGCGATTGAAGTGACCATTTATTTTGACTGCGAGACTCCGGTGTTGAAAGCGCGGCTTCTACAAACTGTTAAGTTTCATTTAAGAGAAACAAAAGTGTTAGTATTTGGAGGTGTTGCGTTTAAACAAATGCTCATTTTTTGCGCGAAGGAAAATTACGTGAATGGGACTTGTGAAATGTCAACAGATCATTTTTGACGAGATAGTTGGGTGAAGTCGAGTCAACACATTCGTTAACTCGAATTCACACAGCGCGTGAAGCTCTACCATGTAATGTCTTAACGTTTGTGGCACATTAAACAAATTCGCCAGTTTCGTCCGCGTTTTGTCAACACTTTCAGCCATGCTGGGCTGAGTCTCGCCGATCCCCAAGACATGCGAAATACCATCCGTCCTCCTGGCGAACATTCCGTTTGCCTTCGGGGACTAAACCATACAGATGCGCCCTGTCTAAAGGCCGGTTCAGACAGTTGCGTTTAACTGCGTTTGACTGCGTTGCGGCTGCGAGAAACCAGGACCTCCCTGCTGCCTATATCGCGGGCCAAGATGATTCCTTGAATTGGATTCCACGCTTCATACGAAGCACAGGTGTGCCGGTGACTCGCTTTTGGTTCTCGACGCAACGCAGTCAAACGCACTCAAACGCAAGTGTCTGAACCGGCCTTAAGTGGGACAAATGAATGCTTTTGCTCGTGCACGCCTATCGGTTAGTCCCAGTCGACCGCAGTTAGTCCCTAGCTTTTGCGCACGGTACCTAGCTTGAACCAGATGCTCCTTTCGGGGAGCAACTGGGAGTTCAGAGGACCAAATGCTTCCGTTAGTCCCTTGAGGCCAACTTTTTTCTTAGAGTGTACCTCTGAACGTAGAAAAATGTTTGAACAGCAGTAGAGGCTGTATTACACGACGAAACGTCGTGTAATAAAGCCTCTACTGCTGTTCAAACATTTTTCTACGTTTACGACTTTCTTGGTGAAGACTTGTTCATTAATACATTGTACCTCTGGGAAGGACTCGCCGTGTTCTGGTGTGTGTGCATTGGCGTGAAAGGGACTCTTCTATACCCACGGACAACACAGCTTTGACTCTAGCGCTGCACCGCCGCCATGGACGAGCTTTGCCTTGGTCTTTTGCCAGTGCCGTCTCTCTTCTTTTTCTGAATAAAGATATGTCAATGAAATGGGTACCGTCGGTCACGAGCCCCGCCGACCTGTCGTTGCGCGCTTTACACGCGATGGCAAGCCGGAGGGCCATTGAGTCCTCGCGGTCTCGGTTTCAGACATCTTTTCCTTCTCGCGCTGAAGGCGGCGGAAGGATTGAGGAAACGTCCGAAGGGTTTCCCGAGGTTTTTCAATAAATGTGAATAAATAAATAAATGAAATATGGCAATGGCAATAGCCCAAGGCAAAGCTCGTCCATGGCCTCGGCACAGCGCGAGAGCCAAACCTCTGTTCTCCGTGTGTGGAAGAGTCCCTTTCTCGGCAATACACGCGCACCACAACACGGCGAGTGATTCCCGGAGGTATATTGGCCTCAGCAGAGGGGCGATGATTGCCTGCGCACAGTCTCCAACATCTACGCCGTAACCGACTCCGGAGGCATCTGTCCATGCGCTGATGGGTAGCGGGGACAAGGGGGAGCGGTTGGCAGTGCGGCAAAGTCGGCCAAACACGCAGAAGAAAGGGAAGCCAGTTGAGTGAAAGAGGAATTTGGTCTGAAACTTTGTCAAACAGGGGACGAAGAAGAAAAAAAAAAACCAGAGCCATAGAGAGAAAAGTAAAATGCCAAGCAGCCCGCTGCCCCCTGGAGCGCCTTGAGGGGAAGCGGGCGCTCCAGCGAGCGAAGGACTAAACCCTCTTTCCTGAGAATGTGGCGTAATAGACCCTTTTCGAAATTGTGTCTGGCAACTTCAATAACTATCATCATTTAAGTTAATATTATTTGTACATGCTAATGGCGTTCTTTTGATGACTGGTGGAGAAAGAATTAGCGGCGAGACGTTTTGGTGGCGCCCTCCTGTGGTTCCCCCTTGTGACGTCATTACTTTGCAAACAACAAGTTCGATGGTGTTTATTATTAGCATGGTGGAAGCTTGAAATCATTGCGCTCTCAAAGGAACACTGCCAACACCGTCAAAATTAAAGTTCTTTCATTCCTCTTATTTCCGTCGATGATAAATCCCCTTTCCGACGTCATAGTCAGCGTTCGGCCAATCGTGGAAGGCCGACCACAGCGACGCTTTCGGTCGCGCACGGGGCTAATAGCGAAGCGGAGCCTGAAAATTCCAGACGTTAGTTCGCTGCATTATTCTCCTGTTACCGTGACGAGACTTATATCTTCTACGCGCTACGCATTTGAGGGTGTCATGTAAAACCTTGGAATGCTTGGCTTACTCCACCGAGCGCCTTGTACAGAGGGGTACACACCGTCGCAACTAAAACAAATAGAAAAATAACTGTGCAGCGAAGAAAACCGCAACTTTCATACGTCTGCCGTTGACGGATATGTACCACTACCACATTCTAACCGCCATTAGCATACAGAAATTTAGACTGATATTTGGGCCACTAGATGGCACTGAATTTGTGAAAGGGTCTATTCGTTGTTGTGGAAAAACTCGAGACTCGTGCCGCGCTCCACTTCTGGGGAGAACATGTCGTCTGAAATCTAGCTCAGTGCTGTGCTCTGCTGCCATGATCTTCCCAAGGGCTGCACGTTGCACGTGCCTCATGCATCGACGCACTTTGCGCTACTTTTGAAACATGAAGGTGCGTTACAAAGGGCACGAGGAATGGCTCGGAGCCATTCTGGCGTGTGCGAAATGGTGTCATCGGCTGTGTCGAGCCTGAACCCAAGAAAACCCATGCGTCGCGTGAGCTCTGCTCGTGTCGCTTAGGTTTATGCGAAATCCCGACCGCAGCAAGTCCTCCACGAGGAGGCGCACCGTAGACGCCAACTTGTCTGTGTCGGGATAGGCACACAAGAAGTTGTCTATGTGAGACCAAGCCCAGAGCCCACGCGCGCGCATTTCCCTGGCAATGGCTGTTGCCAAGAGCTGCAAGTCAAACGGCACCGGGCGTATCACGAAGGGCCACGGTGGAAGCGAAGGGAATATGGTAAAAACGGCAGAAACGGCGGCCTACTCTAAATGGGGTCAGGTTACGGGAGGAGAGATGAAGCGTGATATGGTAAATGGCCTCGGCCAGGTCGAGCTTCACCATATACGTTTGGGGCGGGAGGGGGTTTACTTTGATGGCCTGGGGTGGCGGAGTAAGGCGGAACTGAGGTGCCTGGAGGTAAGGAGTAAGAGCGGCGCAATTTGAAACAAAGCGGGACTCGGAGGCTCACTTGAATACGAGGAAGACGGGGTTGAGTTACGGACCACGTGAGGAGCTTTCGATGATGCCGCCAACATGTTGGTTACGGCGGCATCGATCGCGGGGATCTGGTCAGGGAGAGGGAGTCGGGCCGTGACGCAAGAAGCCTTTGTGCTTCACGGGCGGCCCGTGAAAACTACATGCCTCACTAAACACTGCCCCGTCGACTTGAGGTAGGGTGAACTGGCGGCGGAGGACCCTTCGCTTTCGACCTGCAGGCAGTGCTACCCAGGTCCGACTCGGAGTCTTCGACGTCGCTTTGTTTGTCTGTAGAGTGTTCCTTTGTGTTGGTGTGGTTTTCCTCTTCGCCATATCTTAGGTGTTGAAGGAGTCGTCATCGGCGTGGGGCTCGTTGACACTGTCGTTCCTGCTGAGCCACTCCAGGATTCGCTCGGCGGCGGTGGCCGTCGAGTCCGGATCAAATGGGTCGTTTTCTTCTGTCCAAGATCAAGCACGGGCAAGGTCGGCCGAGACACCAGCCTCGCAAAATGCATGGGCGAGAACGTCCTTGACCGGGAGAACGTCCAGGAGGGTCGAGGAGACGACCGTGCCGTCGATGACGGCACTGGTGGGTCTCGAAGACCCAGGGTAGCTACCGGACTCAGTTAGCATTAAAGGGCCTCTTGGACTTGGTGCCTGGGAGGTAGCTGGTGTTCGCGGGAGCACGAGACGTGCGGCGTCCGCGTCGAGGTTGGTTGGGTCGGGGAGCTCTATCAAAACCTCGGACTCGAGCTTGAACGTCTGGGATAGGATAGCCGCCCTCCAGTTCCCTCTTTTCATGACATGGAAGAGTTCCAGCCTATCGAAACTTAGGTGCTGGTGTTCGGGGATCATGGCATACCCCAGTAGAACCGATACTGGTGGAGATGCCGGATCTCGTGGACATATCTCGTGGACAAACTTCTGGTGTTCTGGGCGAGGTGGCGCAGAATGTCGTAGGTCTGACGGACCCTCGTTCCGGTAATGGGCGATGTGGACTCCAACACAGGTAGTGGGATCGCGTTGGTGGCTCTGGTAGAAATGATTCCCGTAGAAGCCATACCTCCGGCTGAAGCAGGGAGAGGGCTTCGGCGATGCTGGATGCGATCTCTTGGCGCGTCTTTGGATCTTCGAGCTCACCGTGCTTACGTTCGAATAGCTCGCGTTCAGAGTTCTGCGACAGGGACTGCTGAGACGGCTGGCCGTGTGGAGCGAGACCGGCCTTGGCATCGACGATTGAAAGCAGGGCAGCTCCCAAGGTTGAGGCGAAGGAGGCAGAAATGGCATCCCTGTCTGTTGGACGAGGACGGCTCCGCATCGGCGGCCAAGTGCGCTGGCGTGTTCAAAGACGATGCATCCTTCTCCATAACTTTTTTTCTTGTCATGCTGAGACACGTGGCAATGCCGGCGGCTGCTACTTGGTTCGAAAAAGGGTCTCGGCACGAGGAGGAAAAGAAAAAAAAACTCGGAAAACCTTCGGACGTTTCCTCGTTCTTTCCGCCGCTCTCAGCCCGAGCATATATATATATATATATATATATATATATATATATATATATATATATATATATATATATATATATATATATATATATATATATATATATATATATATATATATATATATATATATATATAGGGTGTTTCACAAATGGTGGACAAATTTGATATTGCGAAAACTATGCGTCGCAACAAAAAAAGACTTGTGTCGTTTTGGTTCTGGGCCAGGGTCCTATTTAAGAAAATTATTAAAGTCCGGGATAATTAAGTTGCTAATTAATTTTGCGTAATTAACTTTTTTTAATATTGCGTTTAAGGGCATGGTTTCAATTAGAAAATTGCTCAGCATCATTGAAAAACAATAAATCGACAAATTGCAGAACGATAGAAGGCACGCGCAGCATTTTACGGTTTTTTTGAAAAAAAAAACCGCACAAATTCGACGGGTTTTTAAGTTTCAGTTCGCCATCGGAGCGCATCTCGGCCCCGACGGCACTGCGCCGTCGGGGCCGAGATACGGATATAGTGCAACCAGCCTCTGCTGCATCGCGCGAGGACAGCGCAGCAGAGGTTGGTTGCACTATTTCTGCAAGGGGTGCGGTGCCGTTTGGGCCTAGATGCCCTCCGATAGCAAACCGAAACTTAAAAACCCGTCGAATTTGTGCGGTTTTTCAGAAAGCCGTAAAATGCTTCGCGTGCCTTCTATCGTTCTGCAATTTGTCGATTTAGTGTTTTTTGATGATGCTGAGCAATTTTCTAATTGAACCCATGCCTTTTAATACTTTAATTTTTCGGTTAATATCGGTTAAAGCCGGTTACCGGTAAATAATTTACGGTTACGGTTACGGTTTTTATAAATTTTAAATAATGGTTTCGTTCCGGTTACGGTTACTGAACCAATTTCGTTCCTAAACAGTTTTCGGTTTCGGTTACGGTTACGGTGTGAGTCCCTGCTGCTGAGTTCTACACTGTTCCGTCTGAAGACAAACACAAACTACGACACCATCATTGGAAAATTCCTCAGACTGGAAGAACCATGCAACACGGAGCGACCAGTCAAACACGACATGCAACACGTCATCACAACCACCGGACCTCCAGTGTATGTCCACGCCCCTCGTCAAGCTCCCAAAAACTGTAAGTGGCACGTCAAGAATTTCAGCACATGATGCTCTTGGGACGGATACGACCTTCCTCTAGCAACTGGGCATCTCCGTTACCCCTTATACCAAAGAAAAGTGGTGACTGGAGACCATGCGGATATTAACGTGCCCTCAGCAACAAGACAATCCCTGACCGGTACCTGATTCCTCACCTCCAAGACATCTCTCCAAATCTTTATGGTATCTCTGTATTTTCAAAAATAGACCTTGTCAGAGCATATTATCAAGTACCCATCGCACCTGACAAAAGTTCAAAACAAGCAACTGTAACTCCATTTGTCCTCTTCGAATACGTTCGGATGCCGTTTGGGTTACGTAATGCTGCTCGAATCTTCCAACTGTTAATTGAGCAAGTTCTCAGACGACTCGCCTTATGTTTCGCTTATTTTGATGATATTCTAGTGGCCAGCACATCCAAGAAGGAACATAAATGACACCTCTATCAAATATTCAAACGTTTAGATGAACATGGCGTTCTTGTCAATATCGCAAAATGTGAATTCGGGGTACCAACTCTAGAGTTTTTATGCCACCATACGGACAATGAGGGGATTCGACCACTCGACAACAAAGTCAAAGCTATTTGCGAAAATCCAACACCGTCCAGCATACGTCAGCTGATAGAGTTTCTGGGACTGGAAAATATTTACCACCGTTTTATTCCCGGTTGCGCTGAAATCGTTTAACCGCTGAATGATCTATTGGTTGGCCCAAAAGATTATAAACCTCCCTTCACGTGGTCTGTTTCAGCCTCAGCCTCAGCACCATTAGGACTGCAATTGCCAACGCCACCTTGCTAGTGTTACCTAAGCCTGAAGCACGGACCAATAATATGGTAGATTATTCTGCTACAGCCTGCCAAAGCAGTACTAGAACAATACATAAGTGGACAATGAAAACTACTTGCCTTCTTCTAAAAAAAAAAAAATTAACTGCGACTGAAACCCACTACAGCGCATTTGGGCGTGAACTTCTTGCCACTTACCTCAGCATCAAACATTTTCGTTATTTGGTTGAAGGTCACACATTTTTTATCCTCAGGGATCACAAGCCACTGACGTTTGCCATAACATCGAACGGCAATACTTGTACACCCAGAGAACAAAGACAGTTGGCATTCATTAGTGAATTCTCAACCGACATCCGACACATCAAAGGAAAGCACAACGCGGTTGCTGATGCGTTAGCACGCGTGGATATTGATGCTTTGAAACTACCGCGCGTCGAACATTATGATTTTCGGCTATTGACAAACATCGACTCCAGGACAATGGGTACCATAGCACATCTTTGCACCTCAAAGAAATCAAAATATCGTACACAGATATTTCACTCCAGTGTATTTTTCAACGGGAACAGCACAACCCTACATTCCACATGCATTCCGGAAGAAAATCTTCGATGCCCTACACGGACTCTCCCATCACGGAATACGAGATAGGCAGAAACTTATCGACACCCATTTTGTCTGGCCAAAGATGAACACAGATATCCAAACGTGGTCAAGAGCATGTACAACTTGTCAAAATTTAAAGGTTCATCGTCATACCATAACACCATTCGCGATATTTCTACCAGTTACGGGACGTTTTGAGCATGTTCACCTAGACTTGATTGGTACATTACCATTTTCAAACGGCTTCACATACCTCTTAACTTGCGCGGATAGTTTTACACGATGGCCGTAGGCAGTCGTGATCCCCGATATGACAGCTGCAACAGTTGCCCAAGCTTTCGTCAGAGGGTGGATTGCCCGTTTTCGGGTACCGTCAATGGTCACTACGGACCGCGGCCGACAGATCGAGTCCCACCTTTTTGCTGAACTGATGCGACCCCTTGGCATCAAACGCCTTCACGCAACGGCCTGTCATCCGGCCGCAAATGGAATGGTTGAATGATTTCATAAAAAGCTGAAATTTTCACTGCACGCTCACAACTTCATCCCTTGGACTGTAGCGCTACCCAATGTTCTACTAGAAATTTGTTCCACGCTTGAAGTGGACATTGTGGTTTCTACTGCTGAGCTTGGCTACGGCACTACACTACGTCTACCTGGCGACTTTCTTCACATGACGTCACCTGATGTGCCCACGTGTGCCCAGAAGTTTGCAAACTCTGCTCACCGCCTCAGAAAACATTTCAGACAACTTCGCCCATGTCCACCACGGGAGAGTAATAACCACCCTTCTTTCATCAGCCCCGACCTTGACACCTGCACCCATGTTTTTGTTCGCATCAATAGAACAAAGAAGTCACAGTGAGGTCCGTTCAAGGTCATCAACTGGAAGTCAGAGTTCCTCATCTTTAACATGGGCAACCGTCATGAAACGATCTCAACTGATAGATTGAAAACTGCTTATACAGACGAATGCAGCTTAAACAGTACTTTAACGCAAAGAAACCAACAAGTCTGTTCCGACCATCGCATTCGGTGAAACGCAAATTGCATGTGCACTGGGATTAAGACTTAACAATTTTCTTAGCGATTTAGATAATTGTACATATTTTATAGCAGTGTTCAGCGCCAAAACATTTAGTTTCAATGTATCTGTGTGTGTGTTTTTTTCTTTTTGTTCTCTTTATTTGGATGGAACTTCGTTTCTACCGAGGGAAATATCTGTGGTGGCTGAGGAAGAAGAAAATCACGAGCAGACATGAGTTTGAATGACTGCAACGCTCACTGCGATTTTCACGAATAAATTGTGATATATATGAAGTTGAGTCAGTTATACTTTATTTTACCTCATGATTCACGGCAGGAAATGCTATGAGCGCCTTGCCCTAGGGAATAGCCTCCGCGGCACAAGCTCTCATGCACTGAAGGAACACTGACACCCCCAATTTTTTTTAATTTTTTGCCAGGCGATTTATTATGGTGTCGAAAGTATACCCAATTATTATTTTGCTAGTCACATATATTTTTAATAAAGCCAGAAAACGCAACTGCTCGAAACCGAAACCGAAACCTGCGCATGGAGGTCGGAGAAGTAGAGAGGAGAGAGTGAGTGGCGGAAGTCACGTGGGGGATTATTCTTTTGTTCTCAACACGACTCATTTTTTTGTAATCAACACAAATTTCGTAAACGAAAATCAAGTGAAACGCAGTTATTTTAGTTGGTTAATGACATTCATGCAGCTATTCATTCCTATGTTGAAACTAATGCTGTGTTTATAGATTTCTCCAGAGCTTTTGTCAGGGTTCCTCACCAGTGGTTATTAAAACAATTAGAAGTCTTAACCTTTACCCTATGGGCACCAATTGGATCCTTAGTTTTATCTCGCACCGAATGCAATCAATAACTATTAACAAGAAAACTTCTACTGCTATAAATGTGACATCCGGAGTTCCGCAGGGCTCGGCTCTATGACCACTCCCTTTCTTCGTTTTTATCAACGAACATCCGGCAAATATAACCTGAAACATTCGAATGTTTGCGGACGATTGCGGAGTAAATCGGCCAATACGTAAGTCAGACGACGCTTCGCAACTGCAGCGTAATCTTGATTCTATCGAGGTTTGATGTATAAATTGGCAAATGTGTGTTACCGCATTGTAAAATCAGTATTGAGGTTCTCAAACAAAACTGTCCCAATCTATTTTGATTTCTCACTCGCCAACTCAAATCAAGAAAGGGTAACAAAGTAATTGAGAGTTATCCTAACTGAGAAGCTTGATTGGAAGGATGACATTGACTTCATCGTGAGAAGGGCAAACGAATCGCTAGGGTACTTGTAAATACATTTATACTTGGCTCCTCCAGAGGTTCGTATACTTGCATACACCTCATTCGTTCCTTCTAATGTTGAATACGCCAGCGTAATTTGGAACCCGTGGCAAACGAATCTAACTCAGAAGCTAGACTCTGTCAAAAAACAAAGCAGCGCTTTTTATTTATAAAAAAATACTAACATTCATATAGCGTATAGTCTGAAAGCAAGAGACTGAGTAGCAGGCGAAAACAGGTGATGCTTCTTATTCTTAGCTAAAATGTATTAATTCAGTCAGGAACTCAAGAAAACAACATTTGCACCAAACGTATCATATTTGCCCAAGAGTTAATCATACCTTCAAGATAAGATTATAGTCTAGCGGCGCTAAAGAATTTTTTTTAATCGCCTTTACAATTAGCAATTAAAGATTGGAACAGTTTACCTGCATCCATTGCGGGTCTGGTGGGCGTGGCGTATCTCAGAGATGCTTGTGAAACTTTGAGAGTAGTTAAATGATCGTTTTTTTTTTTATAGAAAGGTTGTGCGTCTTCTTCTCCTGCATGTTTTACATTTATTGGTATACGTACTGAAGTTAACACTGACTGTCGTTTGCTTGGTTTGTTGTTGCCTATTCTGCGTTTTATTTTGTTTGAAGCACATACGTATTTTTTGTTGGCGTTTCACTTTATTTTCTTTTTTTTTACCTCATGTCGCATGTAATATGATTAAATGCAGTCTATCTTTACCCTCCCCCCTCATGTAAGGTAAATAAATGAAATGAAATTTTCATGTTGTCCTCCTAACTGAGAAATATGAATTCATTTTGCTTCCATAGTTCAATCAGCACACTTTTAGTAATTCCTGACATCGTTGTCATAGCTGTAGGTTTCATAGGCCTATTTTATCAATAAAGATATCATTCAAGGTAACACGCGCTTAGAACATGGAGTACAGCACGTCTGGAGGTTGCGGCGATGGCCGAAAGGTTAAACTGAACTATCATTCGCAATGGAAAAAAATGACTGAAACGGCGTGTGTATTTAAGGGGTCGCGAACAAAGTTTTAATTGAATTGTATATGATTGATGCAGCGGTGAATATATCTCGTCAAGTGCTGCTCCGTTTCGGTAATTTTCGGGGGTATGGTAGGAGTATACATGCCTTTGCATCACTGTTTCCAAAACGTGACATCGCCTATAGGCGTATCCGTTCGTGAGGGTGTCTTTCACATAATTTTTAAATACTGCAAGTCAGTAAAGTATGTAGAACTCCTTGCGTCATTCCAATTAGATATTCAGTCCAAAACAGTAAGCGGCAGACGCCGCCTTTTTCAGCTGAGAAAATAAAAACCTATTTTTTGGCTGCTCCTCGGCCATTTTCTGTGATTGTTCGAGTTGATAGACACGCCGCATTGCGGTTGATGGGATCTTAAATTGACCAGAGCCAGGGGTGCAAACTATGTAAATAGTATAATTTCGAAAACTGGAAGCGAAACATCCCTATTTAAAATATTTCTAAAGGGCCCGTCAGCCTTGAAGGATTATGGGACCTCACAGGCCTTCAAAACCCTTCAAAAATACCCTACAGAAAAACCCTTCAGGGATACCCCATAGAAAAACCCTTTGGCCCCACAGCCCTTCAAGCCGTCAGACCCTTTAGCCCATCAACCCTTTAGACGCCCAAATGACTGTGAACCATGGACAAGAATGCAGTTCAAAACATTATTGGAAATTTATTGCAGACATTTAGTTTTACATGCATATTACAACTCAAAAAGGCAAAAAAAAGCAACGTTTGTTCAAACCCGGCGCAAGGAGCTGTAGACGAAAGAGATCCTATCAAATAGGGACAACTGACTTCTTTATCACAAAGAAAAATATCTTTCAAAGTACTCACAATGCTGCTGGGTATATTCCTGATGTACGGTAGTTCAGCTAATAAAACCGAGCAGGTGCACCTCACGGACACATACACAGTCTCAGTAAGCACGTTTAGCGAAAACCACGAACTCGCAAGCAGCAACCGCTGCCGTTGCGAAATCCTGAGCACAGTCACGGTTTCGTCCATGATGACGTCGCGCCGGCGTCTTTGGCGTATTTTTCGCTCGCTGGATTCTTCTGAAGTGGGACGCACGAAGAGGCGCAAGGAACAAGTCCGGACAGCGGGCCGTCATCCACCGTCTCTTGACACACAGTGCCATAATCCCGGTGTGCAGGCACAACATGCGGTGGGAAGCTGACCCCGACTGCAAGACTTTGCAGCGAGTAAGCCGACACCGGCCACCATCTCCTTGAATGCGCTGAACACGATGGCGCTCGAGCGGTGCTGAAGGCGGCCAATGCCGAACTGGGGTTCACCTGCGTAACCAAGGAAGAAACTGCACGGATCAAAACGGACCAAGGGGCGAGCCCTCAAAGCCATGCATGCTCACCTTCTTGGAGGATATTGGTCCGCTCGTTCTGTCCCGCTCGTTCTGTCCTTATTCCGCGGCGGCTCGTGCGCTAACCGGAACCTCCCACGAGCAGAGAAAAAATGGCTATACTGCTGGCGGCTGGCCTTCCCCGCTTGCACACACCCAGACTTGTACACGTTACTGAAAAATAGTAAGGAATTACATTTACAATTACTCAAGGCTGAAATGTAATTAATTACAATTACAATTACCCTCCAATAAAAGTAATTGACCGTTACCCCAAAAAGTAATCCGTTACTTCCGTGGCGTTACTTTCAACATTATTGCCCTTAAGTAAGAAACAAAGGTAAGAGGGTTATTCAAGTTCTTATTGTTGCAACCTATTCCATTTAATGACCTTGAGTATTTTGAGCACGAGCTGACTCTCGAAAGTCTCGTCAGACATTTCGCGTTATTTCTTACTTCATATGTCTACTGCTACGCTGAACACTCTTTGAACTGAAGCACTGCATGGGAGTGCCATATTGTGCCTCACGAATGCTTTATGCTCTGCATTGAGATTTTTCAGCGAAGCAGTGCAAGTACTATTTACGTACCTCGAAGATAGAGCAAAGTTTCCTCGTTGCAGCCGTTGCCTGATATTCGAGAGTTTTAGTAGATCGTTCCGATACCTCCGATACCCCCGATAACAGTATGATGAATGCGCAAAGGCGGCGGCGGAGTATCGGGTATTGTTGCCGGACTCATTGGGACGATCTACTAAAATTCTTCATTGTCGAAATCGCGAAGCAGTAGAAGTCATCATACATCTAGCCAAAACTAAAATAAGAATTATGTCCATCTTACTATACCGGCATATATTGACAGACAATAGCAAAACATAGTTGTAACAGTAAGGTGATA
The DNA here is from genome assembly GCA_013358835.2 of Ixodes persulcatus. Taxonomy (NCBI): domain Eukaryota; kingdom Metazoa; phylum Arthropoda; class Arachnida; order Ixodida; family Ixodidae; genus Ixodes; species Ixodes persulcatus. The sequence goes on from JABSTQ010010577.1 coordinate 58,289, forward strand.
ATTCAAAACTAATAAGGTTTGGCTCGATATTCTTCTTCCTTTGGTTTTGAACAGGTCGAGCCTCGGTTGAGACGTTGATGAATACATAAAAGTTTCCAATATATAAATATAAGTAATAAAAGAAAGGACACTCATAAGAACATTTAATTTGGACGGCGGTTAAAACAAGGGAATATAAACGCACGTTTGCCGTGTGTACCTTTCTTGGTGCTGTTCAAAAAAGCACGGAGCACGAACCGACTGCAGTTTACTCCGGTGTTCTCCAGATAGACGTCCGCTGATGCCACGGGCAGCGAAAGGCAGAGTACTAAGTAAGCCGCGCTATGGCCCCACTCACGAGTTTTACTCTCTCCTCAAGCCAGAATATCAAGTTACCTCAGCCACCATTATGTATTATTTGTAAATATATCTGCTTGGGATAAGTTGCGTCCTGCTGGGGTCAGTACAGGGAGAAGAAAAGAAGACTATTACCATTTTCGAGTTCACAAATAAAGTGGGCCAACCCTAGAAGTTGGACTACAAAAAAGTAAGTGGCTTTTAAAACAGGGTCAAATAAGGTGAAAGAAACAGAAAAAAAATACACCCTGTTTTCAAAGAGAAGATGATAACTGTGCAGCAACAGACGACCATGCATGCTGGTGGCAATAACACCTTCACATATTATCACATCTCTTTTAGTGGATTTTAGGGTAGACGGAGCGATGTCTCGTGTTGTGACATTATGAAAATGGTCGTAGTCACTATAACCGAGTAAGGACATTGTTATTTTTTGTCTCTGCACTTACCGCCTCGAGCTTCTCGAAGAGTCATACAATTACTTGGTGTCCCCTCCCCACCTTCGATCGCAAAGAAACTCAAAGGAACTAAAAAAGACGGATATAACTCCCCCCCTCCCCTTCCCTTCTTTCTTTTTGTAGAAATGTTCATTTGGATTTTTCGACATTGTTGTTAGGGTATAAAAAAAAGAAATTCAGAAGCTTGCTGTTGCAAAAAAAAAAAAAGGCTTTGGGGAACTGAGGAGTGCCAAGCATCCCTTTGCGCTGGTCAATTCGCGTGACAGCGTCACTGCGCTCGGCCTCCCCCCCCCCCCCCCCCCCACCAAAAAAAAAAAAATAGCTTTGTTTTAGAAAGGGAGGGGGGGGGGTTGATCCTGAAAAAAATGTAACGGATTACAAGGAATCCGTTACGCAAAAAATGTAAGAAAATTACTTTAAAATTACTCTAGAAAATATGTAATTAATCCGTTACAAAATTACTGATAAATGTAAGGGATTACAAGTAATTTCGTTACTTGTAACGGATTACGTACAAGTCTGCACACACCCCTCTCTCCCGCCGACCGCTGGCCTTCCAGCCCTGGACCCTCTCCCCATCGCCGGGCAGAGAGAGGCGCTGTGTGGATTGCTTTTTGGGGACAGTCCCCTGTGGAGGAACCGGTTTCCGGAACGAGTCGCTCCGCGCGCGTCCCTGTTCCTGGAAAACGCACTCCTCTCGGCTTGTTCTTTTCTTTTTTTATTCAGGGTTGCACAGATTTCGCCTCGAGCGGACAGGATTGCGCTCGCCTCAAAACGCCGCTCGGCCAACACCACTCGGCCCGCGGCTCGTTAATTCTCCACATGGGGCGGTCGCCTCAGTGGCCTCCTTGGCGACCGAACAGCCGGGCAATGACAGACGGGTCCAGGAGCCCACTCGTATTTATAGAAGAGCAGTAATAAAAATAGGATCGTACACACATACGATCGGAATTCTCCAAATACTGTAAACGACTAAATTTTCGCGAGGACCTAATTTTTGCGAATTTCGCGAATCGCCTACAATTCGCGAAAAATAGTCCCGCGAACAATTGGGGCAATATGTGAACGCTACGGAAGCTACACTCGATTCGCGAAAATTAGAACCCGCAAATAATTTCAAGTTTTCAGCTTTGGCCCGATTCGCGAAAATTAAGTCGTTTACCGTACTTATTTTTTTTCCCGTCGCGTACAATAAGTCGCTATGTTCTAATTCTGCGAAATGTGTTCTCTTCACCTAAGCCGTTGTCCGCAGACATCTCAAGAAGCCTGAAGGTTTTCCCGACACCATAAGAAAAGGTCTTGACAGGCTTTCGGACATTTCAAGGCGTTGTAAAGGGCACTTCAGACATTTCAGGAGAGCGAACATCTCAGAAATTCCTGAAGTCTCCTTTACACCCTTTAAAAAAATCCTGAAGTCCCATCAGAGCGATTTTCAATAGGTATGATGTTTGGATCACTGGCATCTAATTTGGTACACTACGCGTTAAGCGATATGGCGGATTCAGAACTACGACGAGTGCCATGCAGAAACAGGAAAACAGAAATCACTTTCTGCATGCAATTTAGTCGATTATAGATCTTTATGAATTTAGAAGTTCCTAACCAGGCGGTAATTTTGGCGATTTAAAAAAACAAACAAGATACAGCCACATACTCGAAATCTGAAAGTGTCGCCGGCCGGAAGCTTTTTTATTTGAACGGTGTTTTGTCATATGCCTTGAAATTAAGAATATCGCGGTCAGCACGCAAGCAACAGCACAGCAAATCCAAACGCACAGATATTGCGGTTGGCCCTTGAGATACTGCAGGACCGGTTAACAGTGTATTTGATATATGTATGCAGTGCAGGACCATTGCTAGCATAGTTAACAAAATCGCATGCCGGTAAAAAACATGTTACGCGGAAAAGCTTTAACGCAGCTAAGTCACCCTTAACTGCTTTTATACTTCACCACAGTTACCACACTATTCTCTCGGACAGCTATTTAAGAAGTGAAGTGCGCGTGCAAAGTTTTGACGGGCGCTCAAAATAGCTCAAGCACACACGTGCTTGAGCTATTTGACTGCATAGCCAAGGTATATGTACAGATGGTAGCGAAACTTGGGCCAAAACACGGTACAAAACAAATTGCCAGCGAAAACAACCTAGAGGGTCACGTGGTTGCGGTGCGTTTGAAGCGCGACTAGGAGACGTTATGACAAACTATATACGAATAAAATATATTAAATTAAATTATAGTAAGTTGTAATTTTAAATTTTTTATATTACTGTTAGTTATCTGAAATAAGTTTTATTGCCCTCGAAAAAAGCAGAAATAGGTTATTTACTAATAATTTAGTAACTTGTTCTTAGCGCCCTCTGAACTCCACAAGCGACAAGGCTGGCTTGTAATAGCGATAATTTGAAGAGACCTCGTGCTGCGCGAAAAAGCCGGCTTTTGACGTCCGTCTGCTTGTTGCTTCTCAGGACTCCACGTTATGTTTTAATTGTTCTACCGGTACTTTACACAGTTTGAAAAGTTTTGTTCGCTCAGCGTGATTACCCCAGGTACGTGCGCGGGAGCGTAACGTCAGAGTGATATAGGATCAGTCACCTTTGTGCGGTTGGACGCTGCTACGTTCGACGGGCTCAACGTCCTTTACAACAATGAGCTCCGCACGTTATGCAACGAGACGTTGCTCCGTAGAAGGACGCCGAAGTGACGACCGCGCGGCTGGCGTCTCGCTGCATCGGTTTCCTATCGACACTCGAAGGTGAGAATCTGTTACTGTCAGTGAGATGCTGCTGTCTTGTGTTAAGTGATGCCATGCCCCCCTTGTAAAGTATTTTCCTATCTGTTGTTAGTTTTCATAAATCTATCACGGTTGGCTGGATGCGCACAGTTACAAATAACAAAACTACACTCGGCCCACTACTGCACTGCACTGCCTGGAGGCTTGGCGTGTTTTTACTAGAACTGTTTAGCTTTCAATTCGCTCTTCCTTTGCACCGTTGTTTGCGCTTATTATGAAATCGCCCAGGATACTCGAATTTACCTGTGCTGGTTTGGCCTACAGGAGTGTGGGGTAATAATCATCGACGCTCTAACCAATATGTTAGTATGTTATGAAACTTTTTGCTGTTCTTGGTTTTAAAAACCTTGTACAACTTGACAGGGAATGCAAGTTCTTATTGGCTACCATTTACATATTTATAAACATTCTTGGAGTTTACTGATCTGGGTTATTTGTCACCTTGCAGCATCAAGCAAGGGCCGCCGCATTGACAAGAGAAAAATTGACACACTGAGAGCCAAGGTACGACAGATCCAACAACGAAACAAGAGGCTGCAAAGAAGACTGCAACGGCAGCGTCAGATGAGGACTGTTGCTGAAGTAGTTGAGAGTATCCGCGTTCATCTGTCTCCAGCCGTCGCTGCACTCGTTGAGGCCCAGCTTAGGATGAGGGATGTAAGCGGGTTCGGTTGAGGATGGTGCAGCCTGAACAAGGCTTTGGCTTTGGGCCTCTTTTTTATGGCCCAAAAGGCTGTAAGTATTTTATGCTACTGCTTAGGTTTTCACCAGTCCGATCACTGCAGCTGTGGCTTCAGTGTGTTCCACTGAGAGTTGGATTTTACCCCGACATTTTCGAGCGGGTAAAGAGGCGAGCAACTTCCTTTTCACGAGCCGATCGAGCCGGCGGCATAGTCTTTGATGAGATGCACATTAAAAAAGAGGTCTCAGACAACCCCTCATCTGACAGGTTCGAAGGGCTTGAATAGCATATTAATGGTGCCCAAGATGCAAGCCTGTCAAACACGGCTGTCGTGTTTCTGGCAAAAAGAATTCGAACACCATGGAAGCAGCCACTTCGCTAGTTTCTTGCTCATAAGGGCACGACTACCATTGTCCTACAGGATCTTCTTTACCAGTGCTACAACGTCCTTGTGGATGTTGGCCTGGAGCCAGTAGTTGTGGTATGGGGTCAGGGGAGCCAGAACGTCTCTCTTTTTTCACGCCTCGTAATTTCCGAGAAGCCTTACATATATGTCAATGGCAAACCTCTCTTTTTCCTTTTCGATGCTCTGCACCTGCTGAAGTGCCTCAGAAACATGTTATTTAAGTATTACTTCAATGTTTGTGATCACGTAGTGAAAACCTCGTACATAAAGGAAGCTCATGAAAAGGACCGGACATTTGAGATCCATTCTATGCCCAAGCTGAACGAGAAGCACTTTAATTTGACGTTTTGCTAAAAGATGTCGGTGAAACCAGCGGCCCAAGTGTTTAGCAACCGCTGTGCTGCTGCAATGTATGCCTTTCTAACGTTCCTGCAATTGCCAGCTGCTGCTATTCACACAGCGAGATTCATTGAAAAAATCGGCCGTCTCTTTGACAACCTAAATAGCTCGCACAATGTTTCCAAGACGCCCTTTGCCTCTGCACTGCATAATGGCTCTGTCCATGAGGAGTTTTTCAAAGAAAGCATTGAAGTTTTTGAAAACCTGCAAACACTCGGATGTAGAAGGCAGCCAAACTGCATTCGTGGCTTCTGCTTGACAATGAGGTCTCTGAGGATGCTCTGCGATCACCTCACAGTTAATTATGGTTTTACCTAGCTTTTAACCCGCCACTTGAACTACTGTAAGTGCTACTGTATTTGGGTGTGAAAGGCGCTGCTGACTAGGACTTTGGAAACCTGTCAGTTCCCTTCCCTTCTTCCACATCATTCGTTGAGGCTTGTGAGCGTGTTTTTCGAGGCGAGCATCAACAACCTCATTTCAAAGGAGGGCATAGGGCATACTCTTTGTGTACTTTTTTATCAGGGGGTCCAAACGTATCTTGCTGTGTGGAACCACGATGTGTATGACAATTTGTTTTCACTGTTTACTAAAGTCAAACTACACTGGTTTGCACGAAAAAAAAAAAAACACACTGAACTCGTTGATGCATCAGTAAAGTGTAAAGCTAGGCAACAAGTGCAAAGGCTAAGCACGTGAGACCACACAGAGTACATTTTCAAAGCAGTATATTTGCTTTTCTAGTTTTTCGTATGGTGTAAAATACTTTATTTTCGTGGGCTCAATATTTCATATTGTGTCTCTTTTGAGAAATTCTGGCGGGCGCAGACTTTCGCGATCAAGAGCGATATTTAATGTTTTCATATCCATGGATGACTTTTTTTTCCGATTTTTATCAAATTGTGAAATTCTCGAAAAATAGGTTATCGCAAAAATTAAGGTGCTTACAGTGTTTCGGGTTACAGACTGCTCATGTGGTTTTGTCACTGATTCAAACCTCTAGTTTTAAGGTCCAAAAAACACTGGCCTATGCCGTGCAGCGTACTGGAGGGCTCCAAAATAATTTATGCGTGCACGGAAGGCTCCAGAGTACGCAGCATCATCTTACGCAAGTTAAAAAGTTTTCTGGATGATCGTACCTTGTCCAAGAACGGCAAAAAACAGCTGTTATTTTTTCTGATTTTTTTTAAGTGTTGAACACAGCTTTCCTCGCAGCAGTTTAAAATATGGGATATCGATGGCTGTCTATAAACAGACAATGCCCACACAACAGGAAGCCAATTGTACAGTGTGTTATGTGTTATCCTGTCATAATGTGATTTATGTATTCATCTATTAGTTTTCTTCTACCTTAAAACTAGATACTGATTGTATGCTTCTGATGAGTCCTGGTTGAGTGGTTGTAAGCAGTTGTATGTGAATAAAAAGTTAGTGCAACATTGAACTTGCATTAGAATTACTGTTGTGTGACTTTAACGCTAACTCACTCGAGCAGCGGTATTGTTATATGCTTTTTTGTGAGGTCAGTCACCTTTAAGCCGCTTTCATATTTCTGAAAAAGCTGAAGGAAAAAGCAAAACGCGGTTCTTTCAAAGTAGTTCTGTGGGATGAAAAGAAAAGATTCTCGAAGCGATCTGCCTAAAAAAGGCAGCTGCGTAAAAGAAAACGATTTTCGCGCAGAATTAAGGGTCCAAACGAGATGGTGTAGATTGAACAAAACGAAAGAACAAACAAACAAAAAATAAAAAAACGCGACTTTAGGCAAAAAGAACGACGCGCTAAAAGGTTTCAAACGTAGATTGGCACAGCTTTGAGACTTTTTAGTGTGACTAAAAAGCTTTGTTTGAGACTTTTTAGAAACCGTGATTGCAGGCAAAAACGACGATCGTCCTTTTTTCCTGCAGTCCCAGTTTCTAAAAAGTCTCAAACAAAGCTTTTTAGTCACACTAAACGATCGTCCCTTTTGCCTGCAGTCCCGGTTTCTTGTACTATTTAATTTTCGCGCCGAAAAGCACACCAAAGTGACGTCACGTTTTTTTGTTTTTTTTTCGGAAGTGACGTCATTTCTTGTTTATTTTTTGTTCCGCCGGAAATGCTATCACGACACATAGATGGCGCTAGCGAAGCCACATGAGCCGCCATTTTTTCGACACGTGGGCTTCTATGGAAGCTTCGCTACCATATGTACATATACCTTGGCATAGCCGCAGAATATTGTCCGCAAGTGTTGTGTGATAATATTGGTTAAGTATAACTGCAGCTGAAGGGGCCCTGCAGTCATTATTAAGCGTCTACCTTTTTGCGGTTTCCACATCTCTTGGGGTTCGGGCAAGCAAGCGGGCACGGGGAGAGAGTAACTAAATATCAGTGCGTCATATTTTAGCCGGACGACGCGGAAACCTCCTCCACATACAGAGGCGACCCGCTGTGCCGAAAGCGCGCTATAAGTGACGAGATCGTGACATTTTTGGTCCTGGCCTTGCTACTGGTCAGAGCCTCTAAAAGCTTTTTGTTTTAGTCAATATACAAGATATAAGTGGCGCGAACCGTTTCAGTTATATATGAAAGTAGTTTTTGTTCAGTATTTTAGATCAGAAAAGAAGCAAATGCATTTTCTAAAATACGGAAACAAAAAATGACCCGCCGATATACCCGCCACCACGCGATGGAAAAGGCGGCGCATACCAGAAAAGGGTAGTGGGATCAGGAGCGGACGAGCGGCGAACGTAGTAAGGTCCCGAGATGTAGGCGGTGGCGCTGCGGTCGTATGGGCTCGATTATCTGACCGGTTCCGAGCGTTCCGAAGGCCTTCGGCGAGCACGTTTGGCTTTCGGCTTGGCCGTTTGGCGGTTTGACAGCGTACGTTACGACGAAGTTACGACAAAATCCGTAACTTATGCAAAACATACGAATATTTTTCTTCGGGAAGGCTCAAAAGTTCGTAACTTTGTCGTAAGATAAATTTCCGAACCTTTTGTAGTAAGAAAGTTTCGAAAATCGTGCTTCTGGTCTTTACCCTGTGTTTTATGTCGTTTGTGGCCAATGAAGTGTCATGCCGAATTAGTGTTTAGTCGCGCAACAAATGCAATGCGAGCCGCCCTGGCCGCCCACTTCTTCCAGCCTATCCAGCACATGCTTTTGTGGCGCCCTCTCGATCCGTCGACATGAAGTGCGGCAGCCGTGAGCGCTCGTTGAGCTCACTACCCCTCCTCTAGTTCGCGACCACTCATGCCAGGACCAAGGACGTCATGAAGGAGGTTATTTTTTGCTTCTTTTTGTAATTTTAATTTGCATATAAATTTTAAAATAAAACGAAATTCGAAAAAAAAATAAAAGTTTCATTAAGTTACTAAGTTCAGTGCGCTCAGGTTCGGTGCACATTAAAAAAAATAAACAGTAAAAAGTTGTTGCAGGGCCCCTTTCTGTGTTCCCGTGTATCAGGGGTATTGGATACATGTTTAGAAATATCCAGTACATCCTGCAATCCACAAAGCTCTGCCCATTCATATTCCTCGATTTAAAAAGAGACTAATGGTAAATTCCGATCGCAGATCTCGAGCGCTCCAAAAGCGCTCCATTTGGAGCGCGCATAGTCCGCTCGCAGATCTGGCTGGAGTTGGTCATCTTCCGCTCGTAGATCTCTAGCGGCGCCCACTCCGTGGAGCGCCCCGTACCCCATCGAACTTGCTCTGTGGGATTTCACAGATCTTTCCGGAAGTTGAAAGAGCGGCCCACGTGATTTCCTTCTAAATCGGCAGTGCGCATGCGCGGCGAGGTTGGAGAGGTCGGCGGGCCGGTCGGGCCACGGTGGCCACAGTCGGGTCGTCGAGTTGGATCTGTTCGGGTGCGTCGGTTGTTTACGCGGGATTGTGGCGGCTCGAATGCTTCTACCTCGCGTAGATCAGGGATACAAAGCCGGGACTGTGGAGCGTGATAAATCGTAAGCGCTGACATCTGTGATCGTGAGAGGAAGAACGAGAAAAAGAACGACAGAAATGCCGGAGGCAGACTCAAGGTTAGGCCTGTTCATTCTGCAGCCAGTGATAGTTTACCTTTTTACACGGCATTCCGCCGGCGTTTTCCCGTGAAATATAGCAAGAAGAGATTAGGCGACGATCGTGCAAGTGATGGTTTGTTACCTCTGTGTTTATTAAAGTCGTACCAGAAATCTGAACTCCACCAATGGCAATGGCTGTCCGTGCCTCGCCGCTTCAAGGCGGCCGAAAGGAATGTGACGGTGCCGAACGCAGACGTCTTCGTTATTTGTGACATGGGCGCCATGGTACGTATAATTTCGCCCGGGCTGTGTCGCGTGTTATTTCTGGAGCTAAGCAGTGACAGTTGCAACTGGTTGTCGGAAAGATCAGTCGGCTGACGCGTTGGTGGGCTTGTCAAGTTCGAGCATTTGCCTTTTTGAACGCCGGAGGGGGAAGCGGTGGGGAGTGCATGGTGTGGGGGAGGTCGCTCCGAAAATGCAGGTTTATCTTCCCCTCGTCGATTCGGAGCGGGTCCCACTGAGCGGAATTTTGCCTCCCTCGCGGAGTTTGGAAAGCGCTCCGAATCTACGTCTGGAATTCACAATAAAAGTGGCCCAGATGCACAAACTCTGCAAATCACACTGACCATGATCCCTTTATTCAACGCGCGCAGGTGGAAGACAGCTTTCTGGGAATATACATATATATCTTTTATTATATCATGAGACACCCGAGCACCGCGAAAAATTGAGTTCACATGAATATATAAATGCGGTTGAGGGAAAGTCTATGCACAGACACGCGACATCACTTATTTGCAATCCCTTTCGCTACGCCCGGTGGCAGCATGTGGCAGTGTGCAGGACAACATTAAAGGGATCGCGTCGTTCCCTAAGCTAAGACCGCGAAAAACACACACACACACACACAGAGATGCACCTGACTTACTAAGTGCCTGTTTCCCAAGTGTGTCAAATTCTCTAAAGCTGCAGCCTCGTCAATTTTAATTGAAAGAAACACTGGGCCTTTATGTCGTCCATACTGCAGAAAGCACTATGAGGGTTATAATTTAATGGTTGCCATGAAGAACTTGCGGAGCCAACGTGATAGGACAAAGTGTTCGCGCTGCTAGCACGGAAATCGCAGGTGAGGTTGTTTCTAGCTAGTTCATTTTTGTCACCGACACTCCAGTTATAATCCTATGGAGCTTGACTAAACCTCCTGTTTTTAATCGCTTGACCGATCCGGGAAGCTTTGGAATACATTGAAACACCTGAGAAGTAAAAAGAACGATACCTGTGTAGTATTCTTATTTATTTCGGCTTCGCATCGGGAATCGTCATCGACAGTGGCATCGCCAGATCCATTCCAACATAGCCGCGACCGGGACGATCGTGCCTATATGTATCTCCCACATTACCCAATGTAATCCTGCTTATTAAACAGTTTGTTTTTAACCAGGCTTGTAGTAATAATCGAACACACTACATTGGTGACGAGGATGAGCCTATTACCCCCGTTTCCCACCTTCATCGTCCACGACATCCGATCGACCGTCGGAACACGTTGGAGAAAATGCATGGCACGTATTCGCAGCTTTCTCGTGGCCTGCAACGTCACGGCGCAGGGCAGAAGCAAGGCCATGCTGCTCCATTACGCTGGGGAGGACGTAAACGACATCTTCGAATCGTTGTGCGACACCGCCGTCGCTGCCGCCCCGTCGACGTCGAGCTCTCCATCCACAACAACGGCAAGTACCCCCGCCACGGCTGCCAACGAACTCGAGAGGGCCATCGAGGCATTGACACTCTACTTTCAACCCCGGTGCAACGTCGAGCTCAAGCGATTCTTTTGTAGCATGAGCTACACTGGCCGAGGTTGAGCAGTTTCGCGTGGCTCTCATAATGAGCCGTGCTCCGTGCTGCGCAAGCGCGAGGAGCAGGGACGTCACACGGCGCACAGCTGGCGGGGTGGAGCCGCCGTCGCCGCCGGCTCCGCCACCACCGCGCGCGCCTCAACGGTCTGCGCAAGCGCGAGAATCAGTGACGTCACACGGCGCACAGCTGGTGTGCCGGAGCCGCCACCGCCGCGGGCTCCGCGCCACCGCGCGCGCCTCGTTGGTCTTCACATTTGAGACGTCATAGCCGCGGCAGACGCACTGGCGCCGCCGCGTGCCCAGCTGTGTGCCTCCGTTGCGCATTAGCCAAGTCTGACGCTGCACCGGAGCTGCTTGATAGCGCCTCTCATTTTGTGCGTATAAGCTCACGCTACGTATATCCAGTCATAGCCGAGCTAAGCCACCGCAATTTTTTTAGCCAAGAGAGGCAGCTTGAGAACGAGAGTGTCGCCACCTACTACACGCGTCTACGCGACATCGCTTGCCGATGCGGATTCTCTGACATCGACGGTGAGATTAAGTCACAAATCATCCAAACGTTCAGGTCATTGTCCCTGCGCCGGAAAGCGTTGTCGAAACCGATCATGACCCTCACACAGCTGCTGAATTACGTCCCCTGCAGAGAACTGGCAGACCTTCACGCCAAAGATATCGAAAAAGACCTCGTGAGCAGCAGCGTGGTACTGTACGCCAAAGACAGAGCACCACGTACAAAGTCGCATAAGCAGAAGTCATCCAACACGAACGATGTTTGTCACCTCTGTGGTGGACCCTACCCACACCCGACTACCCAACGCTGCCCAGCTAGAGGAGTCCCCCGCAATGCGTGTGGAAAGCTGAAGCACTATGCCAAGGTAAGTCGGTCTTCGGAACAACCTCGACATGGACCGCCCAGAGAAGAGCCCCACCAGAAAAATCGCACAACCTTACAGCAGCTCAATCGGAAGAATCAATCTTCCAAGTCAACCACACCACCCAGCAACTCCCTCAGACCAAGGTTACGTACGGTTGTCATGGGACTGTACCAGCCATCATCGAGTCTGGCTCTATGGTGGGCACCATGGGACACTCAGCATTTGTTCAGTTATCCCCGCTGCCAACCTTGAGCCAATGCGAATGCCACATCTTTGCGTATGGCTCAAAACAACAATTACGTTTGGTTGGCAAGTTCCGTTTGAAGCTACGACCCAAGGCAGCAATGTGCGATACAACTGTCCATGTCATCACTAAGGATCAAGGACCAGTTCCTACTCTGCTCAACAGAACATCTGCAGCAGCACTGGGTGTGTTGCAGATCACCAACATGGTTCAGTCAGAAAATCAATTGGCTGCATACCCTAAAGTAACCAACGGCATCAGGAAGTTAAAGGGCACACAAGTGCACCTCCACGTTGACCCTTCCATTGCACCAGTAGATCAGAAACGACGACGTGTTCCCTTCCAGCTAAGAAAGAAAGTGGAAGATGAACTTCAAGCCTTACTGGCTGCGGACATCATCGAGCCAGTGGAGGGACCAACTTCATGGGTTTCACCGATAGTAGTAGTGCCCAAGTCTGCCGACCCATCCAAGGTACGACTCTGTGTCGACATGCGAAGACCCAACGTAACAATCCAGAGAGAACGACACCCAACACCAACCATCAGTGACAGTGGCTGCAGAGCTTACGCATGCCAGAATGTTCTCCAAGATTGACTTACGTCACGGATACCACCGGTTAGAACTGGATCAAGAATCTCGAGTGATCACGTCTTTCGCCACACCATCTGGTGTCTTCAGGTACAAACGGCTGTTCTTTGGGATCTGCTCAGCATGCCATTTCAAATGTCATCGCGGACATACCTGGAACCCTCAACACCAGTGACGACATCCTTGTCTATGGATCCACGAGAGAAGAGCATGACAATGCCCTGCACGCAACACTTGAGCGTCTCAAGCAGACTGGCCTCACAGTGAACCCAGCCAAGTACTCCTTTCATCAACCAAGGCTCCAGTTATTTGACTTCATCTTCGACAGAAAAAGCCTTGAGGTTTCCCCCAGCAAAGTGGCAACCATCCAGAAAACACCAGCCCCAGAATTCGTGAAGGAACTCAAAAGCTTCCTAGGATTTGCAACGTACTGCTCGCCTTCGTGCCAGACTTTGCTACAGTTTCTGAATTGCTTCGAAAACTACTTCGGAAAGACGCAGCTTGGCGATGTAACCAAGAGCAACAAGATGCCTTCAACAAGATCATGGCAGCTGTCACAAATGCTGCAATTCTTGCATTCTTTGACCGAAAGGCACAAACAACATAGATTGTTGATGCCAGCGCTGTCGGACTAGGTGCAGTCTTGGCCCAAAGGTCACCCAAAGACGACCGCCCACGACCAGTTTTGTATGGCAGTCGTTCGCTCACACCCACTGAGCAGCGATATTCAAAAACTGAGCGAGAAGCCCTTGCCATAGTTTGGGCATGCGAACACTTACACCTGTACATCTGTGAAGCTCCGTTCGTTGTCAGAACAGATCACAAACCTATGACAACAATCTTCTAAGAAAAAGCAACCAACACCCCTCCCAGGGTCGAAAGATGGCGACTTCGTATCCAGCTGTATGACGTTCAAGTGCAATGTAAGGCTGGAGACCACAACCCGGTGGACTACTTTTCTCGCCATCCTGTAGAAGAGCCAAAAGAAGACCATCAGCGCGCTACTCAGGAGTTTGTCAACCTCACCTTGGAAACAGCCATACCCAAAGCACTTTCTCTCGAAGAAATTATTACAAGCGCAGACAAGCTCTACACATCTATTGTTGAAGCCATCGACAACAACACATGGCATTGACTAGAGAAAGAGTTTCCATCACCCAAAGACAGAGAGGAGATCTACCCACTTGGGAAAGTAAAGGAGCAACTCACCACACACATCAACATCATCCTTCGTGGCTCAAGAATCATAAACCCCAGACTGCTTCGTAGCCGCGCAGTGTAGCTTGCTCATGTTGGCCATCAAGGTATGGTAAAAACAAAGCAGCTTCTGCGCACCAAGGTGTGGTTCCCAAAGATGTATAATCTTTGCTCTTCAAGTCTGCATCCCGTGCCAAGCATGTGACGAGAAGTCTTGCCAGGAGCCGCTCAAAATCACACAACTTCCATAGCGACCATGGTCTGAAGTGGCTTTTGACCTGCATGGTCCTTTACTGTAAAAAAGTACCTCCTTGTTCTCATAGACGAGCACTCCCGCTTCCCAGTGGTCGAGGTGATAGGTCAACATCTGCCCAACAGGTGCTTCCAAAACTCCGTAAGGTCTTTGCACTTTTCGGTACACCTGACGTAGTCAAGTCTGACAATGGTCCACCGTTTTCTAGCAATGATATAACATCACTAGCAGAGAAGCTCAACTTCCATCACCGCAAAGTAATTCCCTACTGGCCACGAGCGAAGGGAACAGTAGAAAGGTTTATGAAACCCCTCACCAAGATTACCCAGACAGCACACCTGGAGGGAAAAGACCTTGTGAAAGAACTGACGTCTTCCTCGCAAGTTACCGTCAGACACCTCACCTCACGACAGGTCGCATGCCGTACAACATGTTGTTTGACAGAGATGGAAAAGGACTTCTTCCAGCAGTTGCTGTACGAGCCAAACAGGAGGAGGTGGGTCAGATGGACGACAATAAAAAGAAGGCCATGAAATCTTATGCCGATCATCGTCGACATGCAGAATGCCGAGAATTTCTTGTAGGTGACAATGTCATCCGGAAGAGAGACAAGAAAAGAAAGCGCCAGTCAATGTATGACCCTGAGCGCCTTAGAGTGGTTGCAACAAAAGGAAGTAGAGTCATCGCAGCAGACAAGACAGGAAGGAACGCTTGCAGAGACCAAAGTTGTTTCAAGAATATACAAGTTCCCAACAGTATTGGAGGCCCAGAATCGATTGTGAGTACGCCAAGCCTGTGCCGGGGCAAGACGTCCATCATCCAGGTTGCCCGCAGCGCACTCACCGACGACCTGAAAGACTGATTGAAGAAGGTTAACTACGTCAACGCCATCCAAGTGGAGGAGGGATGTAGTATTCTTATTTGTTTCGGTTTTACACCGGGGAATCGTCATAGACAGTGACATCGCCAGATCTATTTCAACATGGCCGCGACCGCGACCATAGTACCGCTGTGTATCTCCCACATTATCCAATGTAATCCTGCTTATTAAACAGTTCGTTGTTAACCAGGCTCGTAGTAATGATCGAACCTACTACAGCCTGCTTTGTGAGTTTGGTATGATTCGATATTGAAAAATAAGGGCCTTTCTTGTTTGTTTTGGCCAGCCTATTTGTATTTCGCCAACTGCGTATCTTTCGTCCCTGATTACGATGATTTGCTTGCAGCGCATGAGCCCTTCTTGTTACTACACACACAATGACCAATGTTTGTGTACGCTGACGGTAGAATTGTACTGATTCGAGACATAGTGAATCAGATAGCCGATTGTTTTCACTTTAACAATTTTATTGTTGCTTCTATCCCGGATTTGAAGCCGGCGTAATCGGCTTACCGTCTCTCGGAGTGAAAATGAAGTCTCTGAAAAGCCGTCAACCAATAATTACAGATACATTCACATTATATGAATGTAAAGTTTAGGTTCGTGATGTTTGTTCAATTGTGACGAAAAAACAGCGCTATACTCAGTCTCACCCTACGATGGACTAGCGCGCGAAGCCTGTCGGGCGGAGCACTACCCCTAGAAATCTTCCATCCGCATTGCAAAATTGTGCGCGAGATGAATTCCGATACACAAAAGAGGAAAAGTAATAATCTTATGCATACTGTTCTTTGTTGTAATGGCGCGCTATTTAATATTGGCGCAGTAAAGGTACGTGGTATTTAGTTTCACAAATATTCATGAAATGCCTTGTGAACTTGTCAACTGTTTGGAAAGTTGAAGGGCTCGCAGGCAACACTGGCGTAAAGTAGTTTCACCTTAGCAATTAGAGTCCAATCCTAGCTTACGAGGCTGACGGCATTGCAGACGAAGCGCACGTAGATGGGTCAGTAGTGAAGACTCCCTGAGTGCCATAACCTTTCGTGCTCTAACGATGAACTGTGAACACCGGTGTAAGTAGAACAAAAACCCAGCAAGCGAACGGAGCCGCCGGGAGAGCTCGATAACCAGACGAAAACCTCGCCTTCGCATGGCGCGTCTTAGCGCACTGATACGTATGATGGAGCAAACATACCGCGTGGTTTCTAACAGGGTCGTGATTGGACACGGCGACCTGTAGCATTGGGGTTTAGTGCATCGTAGGATGAGACGGTGTATAGACAGGTGCAGGCGTCCCCCGATTACATTTTGCTTTAAATTTCCATTTAGTAACACTTATTTCTCGCTAAAACAGATGTTAATTTTACTAACCACCAAAATGGACACATTTATATGTATCGAACGGATAAATTCGCACATTTATTTGTCGCTATTATGAGCTACTTTCAGTATGCAACATTTTTTGACGGGAACGACGCTGCCATATTACAAAGACAAAGCTATAATTGTTTTACCCCAAAGCCTTAACCTGTTTTATTGTAAACCAAAACATTTAAACTCTTGCATTACAACGTTCAGCGTCTCAGCGGTGAAGTATATATCCAAATGACTGCGTAAACGCTGCAATTACAGAAGTTTCTGTAAGTCGTATAATTCATTCGTTAATGCATTTGGGTGCATCTCACGACCGCGGTGATAACTTGTGGTTTTCTTGAAAGGTGGGACGGAACTTTTTCTTTCCTCGCAACCAACCTGGTCGCAGCCAAAGAACCACCGTGACTGGTGTCTGAAAGATAAAAAAAAAATATTGCAAAATGTTTAAGTCAAAAGCCATACGAGTATACTAAATGAATAAATAAAGAAGCAAAATATATGATCAATGAGTCAAAGATTTTACCAGGTCACTTTCTTTCTTGTTAAATTCTCGTCCCATTTTATATATTTTAAAGGTGCTTTAAAAACGAGGCAGCGAGTCAGAGTTTTCTCTAAACTTTGACAGTATTTACTTTTCCTTTGGCTTTCTACAGATTTCACTATGTTGCTCCCGTTTGTTTCCTTCACTTTGTCTCCACGTTTTACAGCCCCTCTTTTTTATATAATTGTCTGATTTTGGAGACATCTAGTACTTAGTGAGGAAATTAGTATATGTTTTTAAAACCAAATAAGTGGGGACAAATACGGCTCATTAAAATCTTGTAAGTGAAAACAAAATGCAGACAAAAAGAGGTGAGACGCACAGTCATATAAACAAAATTAAACATAATGAAAATAAAAAACAAACGATTTTAATTGAGGGCGTTTAGGTTTAATGTTGTTAGTAATCTTTATTCGCAATCTTAAGAAATATCCCGAGGTTCCTTTTAGCATCTCACAGAAGATGTCAATAAAAAAAAAACTCAAATTGTCTGTGAAATCACTTTAAATTTTTAGGTCTCAAGAGTTTAACGATTTTGTAAAACTCCTGTGGACGCATTCGCTCATTTTAGTTGGATATATGACGTCCTTTACGTGTGCCGTTGGTAGGCATCTTACCCAGGCAATAAACACCGCAAATAAGATCATGCTTGCAGTTCGGTATCCAAAAATGTCCATCACGTACCCCGCTATTGGTGCAGTAATGCAAGCACTAGAAAAAAGGCAAATATAAAATTAAAGTTTTACATTTTTTTAAAGTGTTTAGATTTTGTTTCATGAAAAATGTTTACCAAAACACTGCAAATCCATAGGTAACGCTGACCACAAAGCTAGTTGCCTGAATATTGTCCGGACATCCACGGCTTCTGTAAAGTGACAAAGTGGTTCATTCTTTAACACTATTTCTATATTTTAAAAGGAGCATCTACGAGCAGAAAACACACAAGAAAAAGCTTCTAAATTGGCAAGTTTTAGGCAGCTGCACCCTTTACTATAAACTAAGTAGAAATATTATTCTTTAATATTCGGGGACTACGTTCCGTGGAATTCAATCAAAAGCAAGAGCGGCGGAGCTCCGGTATTTGACTGAGCCTTGAAGTTGTTCTCCAAAAACTATAGGTTTCGGTTTCTCTTCGGGGAAAATTGCGTTTCTAAGTTTTAATAGTGAACATATCTGAGAAACGAAGATTGCCATAATGAGTAATGCTTTCTGCGAACGAATTTGCAGTGAATTGGTCCATGAGACAGAATCATAAAAGCAATTGCATCATATTACAATAAGTGTGAAATATTTCACGTTTGAATGATGCCCCCAGGCAATCCGGTGATTAGTTTGTTCTTGTAATACTTTAATAATACGATTTATTCACTCCAAAAACAAAGCTAGTAGGCAAATATAAACAACAAACATCCACCAGACAACCGCTTTAGTTTCCCATTCTTGTTGCGTTGACATGTACTGAGAAACACAACACTCCAAGAAATACCTGCGCGTCTACTTACTCGCAAAACACTCAAAGAGCCAATATCTGTGATCTACGAAAGCGAATGATGAGGCGGAACATCTGTTTAGACCTTAAAATTAAGTCGGCACTGTTGCATTACACAATGCAAGCATGACGCTTGGCATGTCGTAATTCCGCAGCGCAGACTTCATTTTTAGGTCCCTAAACGAATGTTCCGCCTCATTATTCTCAGAGCTGATTTTGTATATTGCAGAAATTGGCTTTTTGAGCGTTTTTTCGGGTACGTAGACGCGGAGGCATTTCTTATAGTGTAATTCTGTACCCAAAAATGAGGCACACATTGTTGTAACTCCAGGTGCCGAATGATGTAGAATGAAAGCAATTTGAAATAATTAATATAATCTATAAGGAAATCTGAATATTTGCGTTACATAGCCTGCCCAATAGAAGAACCCCGGATGCGTTTGGAATATTGATTGTTACCGACAGCACATAATCAAGTCTTTTTGATATCGCAACGAGCAAATATTTGAAATCACTGCAATCTGACTAAGCTGAAAGCAAGGAATCGAGAAAACGGGAACAGAGGAGAGCAAATACCATGATTTAGTGTTGGCTCGACAAAATAGGAGAGATGTCAAGTCGAAACAACATTTGTTTTTATAGGATTCCTGATAGTGTTAAGGAATCGTAGACACAAGTCGAAGAAAAGAATAAAAAGGTATTGTCGCATTGCGTCTATAAAGGAGCGAATTCTGCTATAAACACGTTGTCATTTAAAAATGTCGTGAGCACACGGTCTAGGGCACTTCGTTGCCAAGAAATGCAGACCAGTCACAGCTACATTTTCCTCTTTTAAAACAAAAGAACAAGTACTGCAACTAAGGTAGAATCTAAAGCTAACTAACATCGGTGCCAGCGAGGATTTCTCTGCTACAACACGTCTTGCGCCGAAGTCCCTAATTGAAATTGGTAAATCTAATCGTTCAACATTTATGCCTCATTATAACAAAGTGTTTATTACCAATAAGTGTTATATTTATGAACATGAGCTTGGCCACGCCACGGAATCTTTTCGCCCGCATACGTCTCGACTCTCGAGCTATGGCGCGTTTGGCATTTCAACCGAAGGCGACATGCGCGTCTGATTAGCAGTCATTGACGTGTTGTGGACAGTATTTTTATTTGTATAACGTATCTGTTTTTTTCACTAAAATAAGGAGTTTGATAAAAACAAAACGTGACGAGTGATGTTTCATTATCGATGCTTGCGATGTAAACATTGTTTTGTTAACCGAGACAAGGTTTTCGCGAAAATGAAATATTCCGAGTTATTTCTAGACACAAACGCTCGACTAAATTTCAGAACGACAGAAAACAACGTAACGGCGGTGGTGTTTTTAATATGGGTTAGTGAATGTATCTCGTCTTTTATTGTAAATATTGATATCACTCTCGAAATAATTTATTTCGGCATCACCATCTAGTATCGAAGGCTCATTCTAGGACGCTGTTACCGCCCGCCTCTATGTTCTCCTGATCTTGTCAAGGGACTTCATATTGTGTCGAACCATAGCCTCCTTTATACTCACAAAGCCTGGCAGTTCGAAACCTGGAGACATAGAGTGCCCGGTCGTAGATTCGGCGCGCGAGGATCTGGTAGCACAGTGCATCAAATAGCCATTTCTCAGGTAACCTGGACGTCAGCACACAGCTTTTGCTGCGGCGATGACCCGAAACGCACGTGTTCACCGGGAGAAGTTTGTTTCGGCGTCTCGCCGTAGTCGGGCGGCAGTCACGTGAGTCTCCTCTCATTTGTTGTCTGCCGCTCCACCTTTTTCATTTCGGCGGCCGCTTCTCGTGGCGATCTGCCACGCTTTGTCAGTATATGGGAGTCTATGGCTAAATAATGTTTGTAACACGTTTTCCAAATAGAGCTCTACATTTAATGGGCTAATTTAACTTCCCTGACATTGTTTGGAGCTCGGGTAGTTCTTACACTCATCCTTTTTCAGTAGATTCCGCGAATTATTGTGGCGTGTTCTGTTAGTTTCTTTTGTGTGAGCTACTAACCACGCCAGCAACAACGGCGTCACCAAATCGAATATCTTGTACTTCATCTGACTTCTTTTCCCAATCTTGTTGGCTATATAACCTAAATACAGGTTTTAGTGATCATTCATGCTACATTTTTTACTATTTATAGTTTTGAGTAGTACTAATATTACAAAAAAAAAAGTTATTCGTGATTATACTAAAGCCAATTATGGTGCTATTAATGCTGAATTAGGTGATTTTCTGGATTTTTATTTTGAAGAAATTTTGGAGTGCTCCGTGGAAATAAATCGAACCCTTTTTAAAGAAAAGATTCGTACTTTATCGGAGAACTACATTCATTTTTATCCCATAATTGCTAACTCCTGTTCACCATGGTTCAGTAGAGTGCTCCTGAGATTTTCTAGCAAAAATAAACGCTTTTTTAAAGCCGTTAAAGCTGCGCTTTGCCAAGTCCGCCGGCAGAACCGCTGGCAGAAATACACCGACGCTAGAGTTGCTTACAAAAATTCCAATAAAAACGCTAAGCTAAAAGTTTATAACTCGACCTTGCCATCAATGTTACTTAATGATCCTCGTCAGCATTGGAATGTTGAGTTTGGCCGCAATAAGTAATCTTTTCCTTAACACAAAACTGTAGATGTATTTCGCACTAAAAGAATCTAACTGTGCTTTAATCTTTAATAAAGTTTTCACAAAAGGTGTTTTTTTCTAATTGCCAAAGTAATACAAATCCACCTTATCGAGCTAACGATTTGTTTTTATCATTGTATTATACTGTTATCAACCCTGATAGTGTTTCGAAAATTATAAACGGCCCTAAGCGGTCCTCATTCACTGCTACAGACGAAAAAAAATAAAGGATTCTAATATCAACAAATCAGTAAAAATGAAAATATAGTAAGTGCGCAGGCGAGCTGGTGGTAGCTAATCTTGCCAATTAGCGCCTGAGACTGTGTTGCAGAAAATGAAATTTTTTTTAGTTGAAGGAACAGGCAGAAAGAGGAGCGTATTCAACTCATATTTGAGACGTTCCCTTCTTTGTCTGTTCCTTCAACTAATTTTTTTTCCCATTTCTGCACCACAGTATCAGGTGTAAAAAACATGATCAAACTTTGCACACTCCCCTAATACTTACACGTATATCTTAACAATCACTCGACTCTGCAATTTTACCTGACTGGACTTTTCGTAAACATTTCGAACACATAATTGCAGTTTGCAAATATAGTCTGCATCATCCAGTGTGCAGGACAATTGTCTGCAAACTGGATTTCAGGTTTCCAGCGAGAAGTGTATACAGTTAGGTTTCCTATTCCATAATCCAGTTAGTGAAATGCTATATTGTTTTTTTATCGGTACGGATATGTTTTAATAAACTCGGCGTAGATCTGAATAAAAAAGATCGTGGCTGAAAATGTTCCGGCGAATACCGAGACGCAGACCGGGAAGTCGTGGTATTTTATAACGAAAAAAGCAAAAAAAAAAAAAAAAAAAAAACCTGGCTCAAACGTCGGGCAAATACACGTTACACCGAGTATATGTACTTTCGTTGATCCTTACTGATTGCTATCGTAGAGTAATTGGAATGCAGGCCCTGGGACATCTATTTTAATATTTTTATTTGTTAATTAAGAAAATAAAACAATGCATTGAATTGTGTCGCATTGTTATATCATGTACTTCGGTTCCGTTGCTTTGACTTCAGTGCCACAGAAAGTTGTCCCCGAGTATCGCCCTTTGATTTTCTAAAATTTCTAGCTTGTAAAATTAATAATAAAATTCGTTGTTTATATCCTAGACATACTTGACATGCCGTCATTTTGTTTAATGGTAAAAAGAAATGTGAGTATATTCAGGATATTCGTGTGATATCTCTTCTCCTCATTTCATTCTTGTGTGGTGCATTCAGTAGAGACACTAGGACTTGGTCACAATATCAGGGATTAAAACATTAGACAAGAAGTATGAATTTGATACTTATAAATTCCCAGAAGTACTTGAATGTTTACCCTACCACAGTTTAATTATATCATCAGTATCTGCTGTTATAATATTGGATTTATTTTATTAGTAAA
Source organism: Ixodes persulcatus (assembly GCA_013358835.2). Lineage (NCBI taxonomy): Eukaryota > Metazoa > Arthropoda > Arachnida > Ixodida > Ixodidae > Ixodes > Ixodes persulcatus. The sequence continues at coordinate 80,767 of JABSTQ010010577.1, forward strand.
TTCATTTAACTCATGAAAAATTTTGACGCGATCTCAATATACTTTGTTCGACCTTACCTGCAGGCGCAAACGACGTTACGAGCTTATGCGTTCATCCGGACAGTGTCACAATTCCACCATTATGGTGTTTATTTTGCTTCTATTTACGTTCTGTAATGGCTAAACCAATCATAGAAAACATCTATTGACTTGCGCTTTTGTCGCTGCTTGATTAGTCCCAATGCATCGGAGCGTCAGTGCTTCTGAACTTAAGCAGATACAAAGTATACGGCGAACAAGTTCGTCTGCTTCTTGGTCAGCGGTTGCACTGACGTCAGAACACCGAGCTCTGGTTAACACTGATGGAGGGATAGAGTGTAGTGCTCAATGCCTACAAGTCTACCCACTATGCCTTCAGGTCTCCCCACTCCACCACCCAATGCCTTCAGGTCTACCCACTATCTTTCCAATTGGAGCCAATCAAATTTCGGCGTTCTGACGTCATCGAAACCCCGCTCGAGAAGCAGAGCAACTTACGCTCCGCACAGTAGAGGTGTAGAGGCCGTTGCACGGCTAAACCTTCGTGACCATTGGTGCAGGACACAGGTCGCTGTTCTCTTCGGGCAAGCTGAAGAACGACGTTAAATAAATGGTTTTCTAAGTGCATCACAAACTCATGTAAGGTTAGGGACGCATGTGTGTGTGCATTTAGTATTTCATCATTGTCATATTTTTTCTATGGTCTATTAGATCACTAACATTTTGTCCCCCACAGCAGTGTTCCGGTAAACATCTCCGAGAACGAAGTCCTTAGTTATGACACGAACATCCTGATTATACTCACTTTAACAATCAACAACCTCATCCTGACTCAAATAAAAGCAGACAGTTCGCACAAAAAGTGATCATCAAAGGAAGGCATAAATAACGGCGTTTAGAACATCAGCCGCGCGAATAAAGATAAAACCCGCCCTGCTCTTTCTTCAAATCCTCTCTCAAAAGATAGCAGAGAACGTGTCAACATACAATGCAGTACTCTGCAGGTGAGAAATGGAACAAACGAAGTACGCGGCCGTTGCTATTCCAAGGCACACTTGCGCTGAACCTGCCATCCATAGATTCCTTGATAAAAAATAAAAGAAAACAATTATTCATAAAAAAGCAACTCAAATAGTTAAGAACGATCTAGATATGTGGCTATCAGTAAATGTTATGAATCTTGTAAACGTTATAAATTTTACAAGAGGATAGAGACCTAGCTGAACTATTACTATTGTCACTGCCATTTTAAAGACAATGCTTGACAAGTTCGGAGCATCTCATTTTCGTTCCGAAGCCAATGGACTACAGTATTAGACGTTAATAACGCCAAAGAATCACCTTGCAAAAAATTTAAAGATCTGCACGCCCTGCTTTTTTACGTTAACAGCGACTATTGTGTGAGTTCGCTTCTACTATCGTAGGTGCAGAAAACTCTCGATCTCTAAATGATGCTGAAAAATCAAACATACATTTTTGTAGTACGTTGTTCAAATAGTCCTGTAAGACATTAAAAAAAGTACCTCGAACGAAACGCGAGGGCGCAAGTGAGCTGGTGTAAGTTCATGATTGTACAATTACCCGATACTTTGGTAACGACAGAAAAAACTACAGAAAGAAGGAGGGAGGTCTTAAACACGACTGAAACACGCTCAGTGCGGTTCCCCGCCTATGTTTTGCGGTTTTACATTCAAAGTTTTATGACATTTCTTCAAAGTCTTATCTTTGTTTTTCGTATACACGCTGCATACACATGTTGTGCTATCTTCCACAGTGAGAAATAAAGCCGGTAAGTGCACGCCATTGAAGCGTGTCTGCTCGACATATTTACAGAAAACGAAGGAAGGAAAGAACGTCGAACGGCCTTGGACGCGAGTTTGCGAACGAGAAAAACTATTCTCCCCACTTCCGCAGATAATCCGCGTATCCTCCTCAGTCGTCGCCAAAAACAGCTACTTTGGTTGGTGTGGCGAATGAACCAGTCGCCTTCCTTTGTTTTGCCTAGGCGTTGTGAAAAAGAGAAGTTCTCCCCAAAACGTGCCCCAAAACAAGATCCGCCTGGATTCCGTTCGATCATCGAGATGCGGCTGTCGTCGACGCTGTTGTGTTGTGTTATTTAAAATATTTTTAAAATCAATATTTTTCGGATAGCGCTCTACTGTGTGGTACGTACAATATATTGTTCGATTGTTGACGCTTGCTAAATAGCATGTCCGAGTCGTGTCTTTTATATAAGTAATCAAGCTATTTGTGGGCTTGACATATGCGTGCATTTCGGCTGTCTTCAGTCTGAAATTATTTTCGACATCTAGGCGCTTTCTCCGGTGAATGACCTGAGCAGGCAGTGATATTAAATCTTATCGTAAAATAAAAGAAACATTCCAGTCGCACTAGGCCTGTCACATATACGTACCCCCAAGAATTGTTTTCTTTTATTGTGTTACAATGCTTTTTTAATGGCCTTGAAAAAATGCGTACACCACAAAACATGAGAAAACAGCCGGAAAGATTGAGAATTTAACCGTCAACAGTATCTGAAATTGCGCCTATCGAATTAACGGTCCATTTGATTAGGTTTGCCAGGGATACCTGTAAGACACTAGTCTCACACCCACTGAGTGGGCTCGAGAAAGGGTATCTTTTTCCAGGAGTCGAGTGTTTTTTGGAAATGTACTTGGGATAAAAATGTTGACTTTCTTCAGTCTGGCTCAAAAAGGTTGCCTAAAACAGGAAGAGAAAAGTGTCGCTTCTGTTTTAGGGTTTGCCTACAAAATTGCTTCGACTGCGGTTTATATACTGGTCGGATTGAAACGCGAAATCATTGACCGTTTGACCGAGTATAGGTGATATGTCTAGAATGAACATACTTATAGAGAGTTTGTTAAGCACCTTTAAGAACTAAACACTTGCTTTCCTTTGTAGAATTTGAAATGTGTAATTTCAACAGAAGCTATGACCGCAAACGTCTGTAGAGAAAGTCGATTTTCATAGTAAAGCATAGGAAGATTAGAAATTATGTCGGCTTTTTGTTCGAATGAAGTTGTAATTTACTTGTGGTGCTTTTGTCTGCAATTACGCATGCAGGTCATTTACCATGAAGAGATATGAGTTCACGTATTTTGTTTGTTTATGGTTGGATCTTGATATACATAATAATAATAATAATAATAATAATAATAATAATAATAATAATAATAATAATAATAATAATAATAATCATTATTATTATTATTTACATTTTATTAATATTATTACTCTTATCATTATAACTATTATTACATAATAAGTATGATTAAATGGGCAGGTCATGTTCTGCATGCGAATTATTCGGGAGGCCATGGATACCTTTATTCCCTTGAGAACGGCTATTAAATCCCATTCTCTTAGCTGGTTTTCCAATGAGCTAAAAACGCTACTAAAAAGAAGGGACTTCTTTCACACAACGTTTAAGAAAAGCGGCCTCCCAAAGTGGGAGGTTAAACTCAAGAGTTGCAGAAAGCAATGTAAAACAGTCATTAACCGCGACTGCTAGGCGCATAGTGCCTCAGTGGAATTAGATCTTGTCAATAATCCAAAGAAATTCTGGAGGTATATTAAATCAGGTTATGGGAGGCATATCGAGTTGAAACTTGTCCTAGATAATCATGAAAGCGATTCAAAGTCCGTGTCTGAGTTATTTGCTAATCATTTTGGGTCAGTCCACAGGGATAGTACGCTGTGTTTCTGATCACCGTTCCCTCACTTAGATGGGTTTGGTGACTTGTTAAGTTGCATTAACGTCGATGAAGAATTCGTACAGTCCTGTATTAAGAAAATGAGAGCAACATTATCAGCAGGGCCCGACGGCATCGCCTCGGCTATCCTCAAGCGTTATCCCGACATATTCATACCGGCACTGTGCTCAGTATTTAACAACTATCTAAAGTTGGCAACTTTTTCCGAAATGTGTAAAGTCACTGCTGTTTTTTCGGTCCTAAAGTAAAAAAAGGCGTTGTTTGTAACTATAGACCGATTTTTCTTCTTTCATCATTTTCCAATCTCTGTGAAATGGTCGTCCATCAATTCCTGTCTATCGAAGTTTGAAACTGAGCAATTCCAAATTAACATGGCTTTATTAGCGGCCGATCAACGACTACAAAGCTTGTTCGTTTTATGCCTGCCGCGTCACGTGGGAAATGTAATAGAGGTCAATTAGATGTTGTCTGCTTTGACTTAAGCAAGGCGTTTGACGTAGTCAATCACACGATGATTTTATCCAAACTTTCCTCCCGCGGAGTATGCGGCTCAGAACACGACTGGTTGAAAGGCTAATTGTCAGAATGAGAGGCGTATGTCCGAGTCAACAAAATGAACTCTTTGTTGTACAGGGCACGCTCTGGCGTTTCGTTGAGATCTGTTTTAGGACCCCTCTTTTCACAATTTTCGTAAATGACATCTCTCCTGCTGTTTTAAATTCATCATTCCTGCAATATTCTGGCGAAAAAAATATAGAGAGAAATACTTACTGAACATGAATTTGCTACGCTCCAGAAAGATGCGTGTTATTTCTACCGATGGCGCTCTGACAACGACGTTCTTTTGCACCCTCAGAAACCAAGGTCATGACATTCTCTCAGTAAACTCGCAATATCTATTTTGCATGTAACATTCATGGGGAGACTCTGTCTCCAGTGAGTGTAATGAGAGATCTCGGAGTTACGGTTGATTCTGGCAAGCGTTTCTCTGATGACCTTGGTAAGCTGGTTAACTCGTCATTGCGAATTTTGTGTTTTACATCTTGCTTAACCAGGGAGTTCAAGAACCCAACTGCTTTTATCACGTTGTACTTTCGTTATCCAGGTCGGAGTTAGAAAATGCCTCAGTGGTTTGGAATTGACTTTCGAAAACTCACTCCTTAAAAATCTAACGAATGCTTAAAAAAGTTTGTTTCTATCTTTAAACATTTTTTCATTAAGGGGAATGTTCACTTATTAACATATGAGGCTGTATTAGAGCGTGTTGGTTTGGCTTGAATGCACCGGCGTCGGAGAACGCGGACTTGCGATTTTTGTTTAAAACGCTGTATGGCCTCATCAATTTCGCGAGACTGTTATCTGAACTGTACCTTAAGTTTCCACGTGCTCCTACTCGACTTCTTTCATTTTATTTATGTTTCCGGAACTTTTAGTCCGGTTAACCCAATTGTAGGGTAGGTAGAGCGTTTGAACCATCACTCTGACAAACTTGATATTTTCCACCAATGCTACAGGACGTTTGACCTTTCTATTGAAAACCTGCCCGTGCAAGTTGAGCTTTGGTGAATGGCTCTGGTGTGTTTGAATTTTGTCACCCACATGGAGTGCATTTCGGTGGTGCATTCGTTTGTCTTACGGTCTTGTTTTCCGTACTTGCTGCTACTGCCCCTCATTTTTATTCTATATTTTACACCTGTACTGCCTATACAATGCTTACAATAGATCTTATTTTCTTTTATTTTCACGATACATATCGTGCCACAATTTCGGAGCCATGTATTGTGTGTAGTGCATTATCTTTCTGTATTTTAGTGTATAATGTATTTTTACCTACCAGCGTAACAGCAACAAGATTTCAGGGTTATTTCTTGGCACTCTACAATAAGGTCTGATTGTTTAATATTCTTATTATTATTATTAATATTATTATTATTATTATAACTATTATTTCGTGTTCGTTATTTGTTCGTGAATTCAGTAATTTTGCGTCATTTTTGGAAGGGTAATTTTAAAAAGACATTCATGTCCTACGTTCTATGAGGTATTCCTCGCTATGTTGTTCCTCGTTGTTCTACTCTCTACGGACAAGCTACTCGAGATAGTTATGTCCCGAAGATATTTAATTCACTTCCTGATGACATTTTTACGCTTACTTAAAAAAAAGCTAAAATAAATTCCTCATTGATTGGACTCTACCTTAAGTACTCGTTAATGTTTTCTTGCCTTAATTTTGATAACCTTTTCAGAATCTTTTTATTTTACTTGTATATATCTCTATGGTGTTTTTACCGGGCCACTGTGATTGACTATCTCTGTGCGTGGCATGTATATATGTCTATATGAATATCCTATATGTACCTCTTTATCTACCTGTACATATATCTATAGTGTTTATACCGGCTTACTGTGATTAACTATCTCTTTCCGTGCCATGTACAAAGTGAAAGACTACACCCCCTCCCCCCCCCCCCGGACAACTATGACTGTCTGTCTGTGTTAGTTTGTTAAATAAGTATGTATATAATGAATTGCTGCCTCTCCCGGGCCTTGTCCCACAAGCCTACTTTGGATTTGACGGGCCCGAGAATATCGGAAACAAACATAAAAGCGGAATAAATATTATTATTTTATTATAATATAATATTATTATTATTTTCACGTGTACACAAAGAGCTACCTTCTTCGAGATCCACAAAAAATATAACAATATTTAAAAAAAAAAAAAGCTATTGAGCAACGCAAGTTACCATCGAGCTTACGGCGAAATGTTGTTAGAGCTAAAAATATATCGAGGGATAAATCAGGCTTGTCCAATTTAAGTTGCTTTTATATAGTAGGATTTATGGTAAAAGGCCCGTTTGGACAAAAAAGCTGCGAGTACGGCTAGTACGCGTTAGGACGTGAAAACAGACGAAGGCAAACCAGACAGAAGAGTCTACAATTCCATTGATAATCTTGTACAAACAACAAAATATACAGATAACGCCGTCTGTCAAACAAAGAGCTTAAACGAAGTTCCTTCAGCAACACATCATAATTTTGGTTAAAGTTGAGTGCAAAATATCGGTCGTACACAATACTAATAAAAACATTCTGAACACGCTCTATTGAACATGATGTAATAAAACTTGCAGAATTTCACACAACGGATGGAAACTCAAGATCTCCACAAACAACAACACAATAATCGAACACGCAACATGAGTGTGCAGGAACTTGTTTTGTAAACCGATATATTGCCCCTTGTTTTGAGGGAGTTGTTAAAAACGTCCGATGCGGGATGAGTAAGGTTTAACGCCGTATGAAAACGAGCTCCGAGATCATGCATAACAGTAATGTGTTTGATGACCTTGTTATCTGAAACAAGACTCAACGCAAGTGACTCTCGCTTTCTGCAAATAATTATTGTTTTGACTTCAAGTTCATTAAGCATACGATCATCATCAGAGACCACTTAGTCACTTTCAAAGCCTCATTTTGAAGCATTTCACATTCAAGGTGGGATCCTACCATCAGAAAAAAAACAGATATTTATAATCTTCAAATGATAATGCAATGTCATTCTCAAAAAGATAAAGAAGAGCGGATTCAACTTGCTTCCCTGGGTCACACCTTACGAAGGAATGCCGTCATCGGTCATAAATCCCGAATAACGGAAATAATTTGTACAACCTGTGAGATAGTTTCTGAACCATCGGCAGCACATGGCATGTAGCCCGAAGTCATCCAATTTGCGAAGAAGCAGAATGTAATTCACCCTGTTGAATGTTTTTAACGAGTCAAAATAAATTACATCAACTTGTTGATGGCCATGAACAAATGGCAGAGCATACTTCAGGAATGTACAGATATTTGTCTCAACGGACTTTCTCTTATACAAAGTGTGCCACTCGGGGCGGATCTCATGTAAAGAACAAACACAAAACGTGCGTGCGGTATCATTTCAAAGACCGCAAGAAAACTACAAAGTATTGAAACTGTGCAATAATTGTTGACCAGGTTGACCAATCTGGTGTTGATCACCAGTTTTAAAAATGGGTTCACTGACAGAGCCTTTCCAGGTAGGAGGAAATTTTCCCTACTAAAACGATAAATTGGATATGTGTACGAACACGTGGCAAAAATGATCAGCTCACCCTCTACGAAAAAGTTGCACTTCCGCACCATCAGCGGACAACATCGGCTTCTTGCTTCTTACGCCCGTTTTTACTTTTATTTATCCATTAAAGTAAAGTGGAACAAAATAATGTATCCGTAAATGGTGATGAAGTATTAATGCTGAACCGGCGTGCAGAGAAAACCATCCCTTAAAAGGGCAACACTATCTTATTTCTGTGAGTGGATACTGCGGTGTGGAACCTCATGTCACCTAGAGGCTGGGCGGCTAGAAGTAGGCAGTAAAAGACGGGAATAAAGGGCTCGTTCCACGTGCCACTCAGGCCTACGGACGTGCCTGCTCCTTCCTCCGCCGACGAGAACGAGTTGTTAGAAGTAGGATCGATGCCGGAAATCGAGAACCGCTACCTGGACAGAAGACTTTTGGGGCACCTGGAAAACACGAGTCCGCTCTGAAGGATGTGCAGACCACTGCTTTCTTCCTCAACGACACGTAAGCACATCCTAATGACCCTCCTCTGGAATCCTTAACGTAGCCTCTCCATGTATCATTGAGTCTGCAGTCTGGGTGCGTTTCCGCAATGAAACTTTCCCACAGCACACGGGAATCGTCTACTTCTAACGAGCCTTCGGTCGGCGTCTGCGCAGGAGGATACGTGATGCCGATGACTCTTTTGACAGGTTAAGACTTACGCCAAGCAAATCAATTTAGAGTAAACCACAGCAAAGTACAACCAACAAAAGGCGCAACAAAGCCAAGCAAATTAAGGTACAGCACCGCACAGCAATGTACACTCTAAGAAAGCGCCTTCGAGCAAGGGGTACAGCAATGCCAAACTTTTTATTACACAACCCCCCCCCCCCCCCCCTACAGGTGTACCTACAGCAAGCACTGTTCGAAGGAACAAAACCCATATAGTTCCCTACGTACATCAAAACCTCGCAGCTGACACCCAGTCAGAACGTTGCCGAGACGCTGACCATGCTCGCATCAACAGTGACGAAACATTACGACAACATCAGCGGTACTCTTTCTGAAAAATTGTCGAGGTGTTGATCCTCATGCTACCTACTGGCTGGGAAAGGTACCACCTTATAGTAAAAGTGGAGAATAACGTGACTTGTTCAACGTGCCACTCTGGCCTACTGTATCTGCTTCTTTCACCGACCACAGAAGACAGTTTTCCAAAAGTACTTAAGGCTAGGGGCAGTACCAGCCTACAACACTTAGGGAATACTAGGCACGGTCTGGGACTGGTTAATAGTTTGGTTTTTCTTGAACAGCGGCATTCCCGAATAGCTGCACTTACTAAATTTTAAAAACTGTTTTTACAAACTAGAATTTTTATGAAGTCTGAGATATTGCAAATTCCGACGGAAAACATTTCAGCTCCCAAGAACAATACGGACGGAGGGAATTTGCTAAGACGGGTAACAGACCTGGGAATAAACGTTTCGATGGTGCTCGAGATTACTTTCGGAAATGTTGCATCGAAAATATTGCACATGCTAAACTAATCACACCTACCCTACATAACGTAACCATGGCGATGAAAAACATGGCGACTAGCGATAAAAAGCAGGAAACGATAAAAGAGGTATGAAAATTATCGACACGTGTGATCAGATCGCCAGTAGGGCAGATGCTACGAATTGGCGTGCACACTAGTACGAGGTCCTGTTTGTTACCCGCCCTAGTTTTTTTTTACCATATTGCACTGCTCGAGCCCATTAATACAGATAGAATTTAACAAACTTGACGCCTTTTGAACTGACAACATTGTTGTCCGACACAACTTATTCTGATCTCCCTTCAATGGCCGGAATATTCAAATCACCATAAATGTTAACACTAAATGCTGATACATCCAATGTTTGCACCAAAGCTTGAAGATGAAATGAAAAATGGTCGCTTTTAAATTGTGGAGAAAAATAAAAGTGGCCAACTAAGTAATTTACACCCTCGTTAGACGCAAGCTGGACGCAAGCACATTCCGAGTGAATTCTCTTCCGCCATATGTTTGCCCCGTACTTGCACAATTCATCTCTCTGCAAATGACAAAAAATAAATTGGGGGGAAAGCAGTTTGAACTAAAATACTTCACGGCAACCATGTCTCATTAAGGCATACAATGGTAAAAGCAATGCATACCATTCCAGATAAAAACTCCGACGACTTTGTTCTAATGCCACGAACGTTTTCAAAATAAAATTACGTTACGTTACGTTATTGCTCCATTACTCAATTACGTTATTGCTCTTCCGATTTCGTGGAAACTTCAGGCATATTTTTATGTTTCATGAAATAACCAAAACACTGTTGGCCACATCTCTGCTCGAATAAATATTTCGAAATCGTCAAAATTGACAGATATATGAAATGAATTGTAGCTCTTAGCTAAAACAAAAGCTTGACAAAATATGCAGACTTGCATTTTAAGGCAGGGTATACAACTTAGGATATAGCCGAGAACCTTGAGCGGGGGTCCAGTTGAGATACGTTGAGTGAACGCCGCAATGGTGGTCGTGGTACGGAGTCAAGCTTGTTGGTAGCTTTCTTGCCGTCGCGGAGTGGAGGTCTCTTTCTTCTTGCGATAGTGGTAAAATTCTCGTCGTGTACAAGATTAGCACAGGTTTGTACCTACTCGGGACACATTTCAACGTTTGTCGGAAAAGTGTGCTCATTTACACTTTTCACATCGCGACCCGCCTCAGCACCGACACAGTCCATCCTAGGCATCAGATTCCTTAGGGCAGTTCCGCAGCTTCTGAATGGCACGGCTGGCTTGACCGGCGGCTTTCCCGAGGAACACATTCTGGGCAGCAAATCACTGTTGCCTGATAGATGTCCACACAGTGACTCGTTTCAATCGCCAACGTTTTAACAACCTTCGGGAGGTCGTCCATTTTCTTCCTTAGAAAGATTAGCGTTGTTTTAAAATAAACTTTGTCGGCAATTGTTTCACTCTCCACTGGCGAAATGTCAGCAGAATGGTGAGTGACCTTGTTGCCGCAATCGCCCACACACTTCGTGCAGGAACGGCACTCAGAGCTGCTTTGTCCCTCGACCATGAATAGCCCGTAGTCTTCATTGACCACATCGATGTATTTGCAGTGAAATCGACGCTTACGGGAACCAGAACAGCCGCGAAACTACTACCTCCCATTCAATTGGCCGGAGGAGCTGCCGTATGCGTCTTTGCTCGCCACCATCAATCGGTAGAAAGATGATGGCTGGCTTGGTTTTAAAATCCAGATTTTCCGTGTTTTGTCCTCTAGATGACAGATGGAGTTCTAGGTTTGTACATGGAAACTTGATTCTTCGTTTTGTGATGGTTTTGTCCTGGAGACGGCGCCTCTTGCGGGTTTCCATTTTCTGTGCTTGCCCTTTTCCCGTGTTTTCGTTCAGACACAATGCACCGAGAAACAGAGGGAGAGCAGGAGACGAGAGTGCGCGTGTACAGAGCTCGACACTGTTAGCGCGAACAAGCGATCACCGGTTTTTCCAGTTTTTCTTTTTGAAACCAAGGTATGTCATCCAAGATATTATTTCTACGGAAAGAGCTCATTTAGTTCTATAATGTAAGCGATAAAATTTCGTGCTCGCTAGTACTATACAGAAGTAAAATGCGAAAATGCGCCGATGTCGTGTTCGCGCTAACAGTGTCGCGATGTGTACGTCAGGACGGCGAGCACTGCACTTCGTCGAACCCGTTTGAAAGCGAAAGCCAAACGCCGGGTGCCAGCGTTCCGCGTTCTAACGTGTTCAGACGTGCAGAGGATACAAAGACTGCTAGCCTTAGGTCTCCCCACTAATCATTCCAACCAGAGCTCGGTATTCTGACGTCCCCACGCGGTCTCGTCTTCTCAAGTCTCTCGGTTTCTCGGAGCATATAAGTTTATTCTGTAGCAATAAAATTCACCCGTGTTTGGAACCTCCTTCTTTTGGTCGTTTTTCCGGTCGTTTATGTTTTTTTTCTGTCGTCACCGCAGAATTTTGGATAATTCTACAATGAGGTGTGTTGACAGCTTTTTTGGTGAAAACAAGTATTGTAAACGTTTTAGCGTTAAGGTATGCGTTCAAAATATAGTTACCTCTTTTGTTTTCAGAAACGTTGCGTAGCTCTTAATAAAAAAAGGTTTTATGTGAAGGCAAAGATACCCAACCTTTGCATATTTACAAGCGTAAGATCCTAGTTGGGAAAAAGATTAAAAAATCTGTTCATTTTGCCCCCATTTTCGGGCATACGTAACAGGGTGTGAATAGGCTTGGAAAGCTACTGCGTGGAATCACATTTCTACGAGAAACATTTTGTGGCTAGATAATGTGTAAAAACATTAAATTATACTACATCGCTGGTATTCAAACAAATTGTGTAATAAGTCAGAATAAACGACTCGCCGGAATATATATTGTTCGTGCTCTAATCGTTCTTTGTCACTGAACATCCCACTTCTCGTCCTGATTTAAACCTTCGTTCTCTGTCATAAAAAACGGTTTCAGCACTATGATATTTAACTTTATTGAGATTACTAAGGCCCATATGATATATCAAGGTTTACATAATGATATTTTTATGTCACATCGATGTTGATTAAGACTATGCATCCTCAACCCAACATAAAACATGAGTGAAAATGTGGCTGTGATTTAGTGAAAATCTCTGTTCCTAAGTCAAATCCTGGTTGATTTTCAATTGAACTATCGAACTGCAAATATAACAAGTTGTCGTTTAACCGCCCGCTTTCTTGTTTACCGTGAACTAACTAAATCAGCTGCACTGGTTAGCTATTTGCGAAATCAAAAATATGTACTTGTGGAGAGAGACTGTAACTTACGGTGCCATAGGGATGAACGGTACTGGCCCAAGAATTAAGTATGCGGCAACCGCCATGACGTGGCCCAGCATTAGAAAAGTCCGTTCCTTCTGTGAGAAACACGAGCATGAAGTTTCCCATTGTAGTTTGAACATTCAGAAGAAAAACGACTCGCATGTCAATCTCTCATTGAATAAAATTTAAACGAACGTACGGCTTGCACCAAAAGAGACTTTACAATGTAAAACATGCTGCAGAAATCGGCAAAAGGACGCAAAAATATAAATATTTTCATTATGTTTTTTTGTTTGTGGTCAATTTTTATACTAAAATATGAATATCACTTTGCCCTATTTCCAAAAGAAAACACAAACGAACTATTATAGCAGAACAAGGATAACTGAAAGTTCGGTCATCATCATTTTGTATACATGGTTTTTGTGTTTAGAGGAAACACAAATAAAATAGATAGCATACTCGCATTAGGGATTTTCTAGTCCGGAGGCTAAGGTGGACCCACTAAGGAAGAGCAAAAATTGCTTATTTGCTTCGATAATTAAGTGAACATTTTTACTGATATTAACATTATGAATGTGAGTCCATATTGCACGCAGTCGGAACATTGAAAGTGGAGCCTTTCGAAGTATAGCAGTCACGTTAAATATCAATTAAAATAAAACTCCTAGTGCGCGCGACGGGACGAGATCCTTGAACACGGCATAAAACCAAAAACAAAACAGAAGAAAACCGCCGAGGCGCGCCTTCGAAGACGTTTCCTTTGCTCTTGGTATGAGTCGTGCTGCTCAGGATACCTGCAGAATGGACACGTGGGTTTCGAAGACTGCGCAAAGCGGAGGGATGGACGTCACTGGCGAGGTTTGGCGGTCTAGTTTTGATTTTAAGCAGTGTGCAGGGTTGAAATTTTCGTCCGGTATCAACCACTTCATATTAGTTTTTTCAGTGTTTATATGAAAGTATATTTGACGTTGACAGCGCAGGGAAAACCACTCTCACACCATACACTCAGGAAGACAAGCACACGCGCTGAACTTACAACTCTTGTGTATTCGAGTACTTCATTTTTCTCTTCAACGTCCGGGTTGACTTTTCGAACGTGATAATTGGAAGAAGTAGCACGACATACAAGGAAAATTCTAAATACACGGCAAAAGAACAGTAAAAGAGAAGAACAAAATAAAGAAACGAAAAAATATATATAACCTAAAAACTTTTACACATCGTCCCTCTCCCTCATCGCTATCATTTAGAGAGAAATTGAAGCTCCTTGGTCGACAGCGCTATAGAAGGACTACTGACACACTTGTCCTTCAGCTGTGCTATCCTTTCCGCTTCATTATTTCTCTTGTCAATGCGTTTCGACTTCTACCGATCACAGAACAATTTTCAAAATGGGCTACACAGCTACAATCGCGACAATGGACTCCCAGGTGTCCAGCCACGACTCGGTGGGTGTTAAAAAATGCTCTCTTAAACGATCATTTAAACACCTTCCAGTCTGGCCTACATACTCTCTACCACATGAGAGTGGGACCGAATATGCGACTGCTTCAGTACAACTTACAAAGCTCATTTGGTGCTTCTTTGAACAACCAACTTCCCGGTGTGCCGATCCGTTCACCTTCCTGCACAGACTGAGAAGCTTATTTGGTGCTGAAAAAGCAACATTAATGTTAATGCGGTGACCTATCTTTTTAAGACCGTGCGAAACTTTATGTATATAGGGAACAACGGCCTTCCTTCCCTTTTCTGTATTGCGTTTAGGTCGCTCACCCCATCTTATTTTCTTTAATAAATAAAATAATAAAAATAAATAAAAAATAAAATAAAAATAAGATGGGGTGAGCGACCTAAACGCAATACAGAAAAGGAAAGGAAGGCCGTTGTTCCCTATATACATAAAGTTTCGCACGGTCTTAAAAAGATAGGTCACCGCATTAACATTAATGTTGCTTTTTCAGCACCAAATAAGCTTCTCAGTCTGTGCAGGAAGGTGAACGGATCGGCACACCGGGAAGTTGGTTGTTCAAAGAAGCACCAAAAGAGCTTTGTAAGTTGTACTGAAGCAGTCGTATATTCGGTCCCACTCTCATGTGGTAGAGAGTATGTAGGCCAGACTGGAAGGTGTTTGAATGACCATTTAAGAGAGCATTTTTATAACACCCACCGAGACGTGGCTGGACAATTGGGAGTCCATTGTCGCGATTGTGGCTGTGTAGCCCATTTTGAAAATTGTTCTGTGATCGGTAGTAGTCGAAACGCATTGACAAGAGAAATAATGGAAGCGGAAAGGATAGCACAGCTGAAGGACAAGTGTGTCAGTAGTCCTTCTATAGCGCTGTCGACCAAGGAGCTTCAATTTCTCTCTAAATGATAGCGATGAGGGGGAGGGACGATGTGTAAAAAGTTTTAGGTTATATATATTTTTTCGTTTCTTTATTTTGTTCTTCTCTTTTACTGTTCTTTTGCCGTGTATTTAGAATTTTCCTTGTATGTCGTGCTACTTCTTCTACTTATCACGTTCTAAAGGTCAACCCGGACGTTGAAGAGAAAAATGAAGTACTCGAATACACAAGAGTTGTAAGTTCAGCGCGTGTGCTTGTCTTCCTCAGTGTATGGTGTGAGAGTGGTTTTCCCTGCGCTGTCACCGTCAAATATGGTTCACCAACTCGCCCAAGCATCCATCCTATCATATGAAAGTATATAAATTCTAAACACTAAGTTAATTTTTGTGTAATTAATTATCTAACTAATCAACAAATTTTGTTTGTATTCAAGTTGCCCCCATGGCCCCCAACTTACCTCGAGGATTAAAAATATTCGCAACACAAGTATTTTCTCTTTTTAGTTAAGGTCACTCTAAAAAAACATATATGTGAAAAATATTTTCAGTCATCTATTTAACACTCCAAGCTTTTTATAAATTTGATTATAAAACCTTGCAACAATTTGGGTACGTTAGTGGACTCGGGAAAAAAAAAAATATAAATTTTAAATGTATCATAAAAATTGAAAAAATAATATTCTATTACAAGAGAAAGTGGCAGAATGTTCTGGAGCATTGTGCGTACCGCGAAGGCCCGATATTTGATAATATATTTATGATCAGAGCCCGTGCGCACAATTTACCGCAGAGCGCGGAAACAGCCAATCAGCGCCTGCTAAAAAGAGCGGCCATAGAATGGCGAGATACCAAAAGTGCTGTAGGCGTCCTAGAGGAAAGGTGAACGAAAAACATTACTCCTTTTTTTGCAAATAAAACGAACTCGTGACCAAGCCACGTTTGCTTAAACTAAAAGGAACGCGTTATCTTCAACGATAAAAAGTAACGAACGTTTCCTTTGTTTTCTAGTTACAGGTACGCATAAGCGCCTTAGTTCCGGAGGCAATACATATGCAGGGAGCAGGTCGTAACGACCGGCAGATTTGGCACGCCTCGCAAAAATTCGTTTTCTCAAGCTACATAACTTAAATGGAAAAGAAAATTTTGTAACTCTAAAAGTTATCTGTCTATTTGTGCGAGCTGAATTCAGAGGCGGTGAAAAATTAGGAAGAAACCGAAAATGGCGCTGTACATTTCCCATGTCCAAGCATGTTTGTCTTCCGCATACTGGTTTGCAATCTGGCTCCCGGGTGGTTTGATGAATACAAAAACGCTGAGAATGCCAGAGTAAATGCTGGCGACGAACAGGAATATCGCGATAAGTTGCAAATTCAAAGAAATATTATACCGATGACCACCCGGCCACAACAAGCTTGCACATGGATGTTCAGAGGACGTAATATCCGGTATTGGACAAAGGAAATTCATGGCCACCGTTTTTACTTCATTTTTAATATTTCCCCGCCACTATAAAGCTCTTTTAAAAAAAACGTTTTTTCCTGAAACGACGATCCCCTGGCCAAGTTCCGGTATGTACGTTTAGAATTCGAATTTTGCTATGCGTGCTCAATGTGCTTGACCTTACGGCCGCTCCCGTGGATGCAGAAATTTAACATTATTTATCTTTCTTATGGATCCACCCGAATGCTAACAAGAAAAATTTTAAAAACACGCTAAAAAATTAAGAGTAATTTGTTTCTTTTCTTGGGGAAAAACAACGAGTCACGTAACTAAGTTACCCGTTACTCTAAATAACTAGCCTAAGAACGTTACCCGTTACTGTTCGGTTACCGTTACGGCTCAAATCGCATTTTTGATCTGACACAGCATTAAGGTCTCGTGTTTCGCTACCTTCTCTTCTTTCATAAATGACAATAATAGGCTTTCGCGCGTCCTTCTTTAAAGTAGACCCACGGGAAATCTTCTATTAAGGACTTTTCGTAGAACGTTTCTGCCTTCCCGCAACGCTCTCCGGAACCCGCTAGGAGATTTGTAAACCTACAAGGAATGGTTAGCTGCGTGAATTCGCAACAGGAGCAACATTTCTTGAAAATAACGTAATTGGGAGGGAAAAACAGTCCATCAAAACTTTTCTGAGACGTTGTATCATCTGCGGAAACCTTATAAGGCTACTGAAGGGAAACAATATGCACATGTTATCGATAATTGTTTGTTTCGCAGACTCGTCCGCATATTTTGCTTTTTTTATATTCGGCGTTCCTTCCTCTAGTGAAAACGCCATTTGTGTGAAAACTTCCTTGTGTCCAATAAACACATATGAATCCTGCAAGATATATAACAAGATATAAGAACTATACAATAACTATTTAATATATATAAGAACACGTAAGAACCACAGAAAAAAACTTATAAGAAACTTCTCACAATTTTTTTTTATATGGTTCTTATATGTTCTTACATATCTTCTATGATTCATATGTGGTTATTGGACACCGAAATTTCTCCTACAAATGCGATTTTTCATTAGCGTCAGGATACCATGCTGCACTCATGACATGCCTACAACTGACGTATAAACATTTAGAACAGATTTGTGGGAATGTTAGTCTTGATATTTTTGACGAAGAGCGTACATTTCGAAAGTGTGTTGAGACTATTGTTTTTCCTAACATTTCGTTTTTATCCTGGTGACAATGTTAAAACAAATTGACTCATTGATATGTACGCCACAAGGGACGCGTTAAGCTGTTGGTGGGTCACTCAAAATAAAACCGAAATAAATAAAATATATATTTAGATGGTAATGATTTAGGGAAAGTCTTCAAATTGAAGAAGATGTCCTCAAGCATAATTACCTTCACTCTAAAACATAACACGCAACTCGCGCCCTCTGGACGACTGGGGAACATGGTGCTGAAGACATCTCACTGGGCATTCGGGCATCCATCTCGGAACTTATCGAGACTATCGGAGCGCTCCGCACACTGGTCTAGCAATAATTACAGCAAACAGCGGTTCACAGTTGCTAATAATCTTTGTGTTTAGGACTGCTATCAATTGTTAACATCTGTTTATACTACCGACGGCTACAGCCCGCTTATATCTCAGTTAGCTTAGCGCTTCGCTAGCCTTAGAGAAGCGTCGAGACCGATTCCTGGACCGGGCAGACTTTATCACCTGCCCACCAGTCGCATAGATGCCGCTAGTTGCCCTTTATTTCAGATTGAAGTCTCTTGATATTGAATTTTTTCTCGAATGAAAAAATGTACATAAGCTGGCAATCACCTGAATGTTACAGAACATCGCAGAAAGAACAGATCCCATGATGTAAGCGGCAGACTGCATCATGTAGATTTCACCAAGGTGAGTACTGCTTAACTGAAACTTTAGAGAAAGATTAGGTAAATTCCAATCTCTTCGTCGCAAATTTTCTATATACTGATGTACAGTCAGAGGCGATTTGACCTGCGACAACGGAACGAGCGGCCACGGGGAATAATTGCCGTATGCAGCGCCGCGTCCGCTTTTTCGCGCTGGGGAAGAGGCTACGGGAGCAGTCCACGTTTCGCTGCCGGGGGAGGTCGAGTCAAAACAAATGCCCCTCGCGCTAGAATGACCTTCTATCATATCAGATAAGCTCCTTTTTCCACAATATTTCTCCTGCGTTTTATCTTTCGCCTTCTCTTTGTAAGTTTTGACTGTAGTTCATCAAGGGGTCAAACGCTTTGCTGTTCCATTTTTATCATGGAACGTAAGTTAAGAATGACTAATAGTTCATTTATAGGCGTCGACTCAATATATGGTAGCATGGAAGTTTTCCTAATAATACTGTGGACGGCCAAGGTAAAAAACGACTGCATAAGGATAGTTTTTTTTTGTGTCTGATTCTGTGTGCGTGTGCTCGGAAATTTTGCGGCTGCAAGAAAAGGAACATTGTCTTCGGCGTTGTCTTTATTTCCTCATAACACAAAAAGTAATTGATACGTGTTCGAATCTATTGTAAGAATAATGCGATTCCTAATCACATCTAGCCAGAAGTTATTTCCAGTAAGCTAAAAGAAGAAAAAAAAAACGCGGGCATCGGACACTACTAACCGCGCACTCCCGCTCCCTCAGTGCTTATCACCTCTCGAAGGCGCCTGGGTATGGACTCATAGAGGTTGCTGGTGAGGCTCGGGATGGACTGGAGATTGGTCCATTTTTGTTTGACTGCTTCCCGAAGGACTTCTGAAGAAGCCTGATGAAGGTCCCGCGTCAAGAGATTCCGTTTCATTAGTCCCCATATATTCTCGATGACATTTAGATCCGGCGACCTTGCTGGCCATGTCCATTGCCTAACACCTAACCCGTCGAGCAGGCTCTGCAACCAGCCAGCCGTGTGAATCTGCTGTTATCTTGTTGCAAGATAAAGCAGGCGTCGGAGAACTGACCATCCAAGGCGAAAGGAAGCAAGGTATAACAGAGTATGTCACAGTATTTCTCCGACGTCAGCCTTCCGTCGATTAGCATGAGTGGTCCCAGTCCATGCGCAGTTATGGCCCCCCATACGCTGACCGAACAACAACCTGTGGTTGCCACTTCTTGCACGTAGTGAAGGTCATACCTGTATAAAAATAAAACAACACCCATTCACTCAACTAGAAGAGACAAGGCCAAGAGATGTTCATTATGTGGTTTTTGGTCTCACCGTTTGCAAGTAGGACGCCACATACGTTTCTGCTGGTCCCATTCAGACGTGAACGTAGACTCATCTGTGAAGATGACTGAGGTCCAGTGACTGAGGTCCAGTGACTGAACCGCGAACCGTAAACTGAGATCAAGTTGGAATCATTCAGTGCGAAAGAACTGATAGTAATGCCCGACGGCTTTACAAACTCATGCTAAGATATGAGCACCTGAACGGAAGCAAACCTAGATAGCCTCGCCAAGGGAACAATAAAAATACTTCGAAAATATAAGTCGGCATATTTCGCTAACCGCTTCAAAATGACGCGCCGCATAGCCGGCCCTTCGTCATGTC
This sequence comes from Ixodes persulcatus, assembly GCA_013358835.2. Lineage (NCBI taxonomy): Eukaryota > Metazoa > Arthropoda > Arachnida > Ixodida > Ixodidae > Ixodes > Ixodes persulcatus. The sequence goes on from JABSTQ010010577.1 coordinate 100,835, forward strand.
TCCCTTCCGTCTTAATCACCCCCCCCCCCCCCCCCCGCTTCTACAGAATGGACCAGTCCGCCGAGTCTCGTTCCCAGAACGCCGCGGCGACGGCTGCGCCCCATGCGGCATTTTTGCTGCTCCGCCAGCGCTCACGTTCCCGCAGGTCAAATTGCCTCTGACTGTACATTCATAGCAATATTAAACATTCGCTCAAATTGTAGAACTGATCTTGGATTGGAACCCTTGGTACGTTACTGGTGCATTATTTTACGCCCATTAACCTTTGTGAAACATACCTAGGACACATAAACAATCCAGCAAAAAATAAAATATAGCAAAAAATTAAGAAAACAAAAAAGCTTAACAAATAAACAAGACGTCAAATCTAGTTAAGCTGTGCGGTATTTAAAAAAAATTGCATAAATACGGAAAAATATGATCCAAACGTGGATTGCATTATTTTTAGAGTAGCAATTTTACTTTTCGTTGCCCACATCTTGACCGAAGTAGTTTTAATTTTTATACTATTTCAAAACTAATCCGCCCATTTATGTTCAAAATGTATTGAGCTCACTTCTTTCTACAGCGGGCATAGATATAAAAACACTCTATGCATGGTGTGCCTGCCACATCCGGCTATCGTAATGGGAAGAGAGAAATACTTTCGGTTCACCTTAGTTTACCTTCTGTTGGCGTGGGTGCGCGACGACTCTTGGTTCACTAGCAAGCGATTGGGTAAAAGCTGTGCTCTATAAATTCCCCAAGTGTCGTACTTTTAAGTTCCCGATGCATACCGGCACGAAGAAAATGCCACAAGAAAAGTTATTACGATTATCTAGACACGAGGTACGCCACAGGCGCCGACGAGCCTGGGTGACCGCGGGACGCCGGCATTGGCAGACGGCGCTATTCTAATTCGACGTGCTACAGACAGATGGATCAACGCGACAGACGCAAGAATTCGGCGCCGGCACCGCGGCGTCTGATCGGACGATCTCCATACAACGATGAGCCATTAAGACAGGCAAAAATAAAATGGGCAGTTTAATATCGAAAAAAAAAAATAACCTTCAATACTCAAAGCAAGGAAGTCAAAACACACAAAACAATTTGTGCATTACAAAGTCACGTCGCGCTAAAGAAAGCTTAATCAGACATTTATGAAGATTGTCTGCTAAACCCAATGCTCGGCTCGGCGACCTTCGGAGAGACGTTCAAGGTATGCATTACTCACTGAGAGTCCTCGAAAACAAGCGAAAACAAGCGAAAACAAGAGCCAAGCGGAAGTAACTTACCCCCCCCCCCCCCCCCCGCACCCCTTCCCCAGACATTTGGTCATAATTTTATTGTGTTTACTTCCGCACACCCTGTATACACCAACTAAGCTTTGTTACGTTGCGCCGCGGTGGAATTCGGGTGCACTTCTGGCTTGTGGTGTGGGCGGAGGTCCCTATGCGGGACGGACATTCCTGTGTAGTTTTGAAAGAAACCAGTCAAATATTTGCCTTGTCGTCAATGCGCCACGGCTGGGGCTGCGCCAAAAGAGTCGGCAAATGTGTCAAGATCAGTTTGCACGTACTGTTTGCCTGCCCGGTTCGTCCAAAAACGTAAATAAACTTCTTAAAAAAAAAAAAACTGAAGCCGTTGCAGGATGGCTTGTGCGAGAAGCACTTTGGCTTAAATTCACGGAGACTTGTGGTCGTCAGATTTATTTGTTTTGTTGCAACGTGAACTCAGGAAAGCCATCAAGTTCTTGGAACCACTCGTACCCCACGTTCAATGACTGTTTAAACTACCGTCTGCTCTTTCAAACTCGTCGGCTTGCTCAAAGTGTGGTTTGTTCTTTCAAACGACAACGGACCGTAAACCACACGTTCACGCAGTAATTTCAATAAGAAATAAGTGTGGGCCTTAAAAGACCTTTAGGATTGAAGTGTTTTTTTTTGTTTTTTTTCGCGTTAAGTAGGCTCGGTGTGAACGGTAGCTACAAGATGATGTTCATCATTGTTACCGGCGGTCATCCCCGACAGGTTGTGTCTGATTCCCAAAGTTCGATTTTGCTTGCGATTTTTAGTATTAACGTCGAGGATCGTAGCTGCCGACTACGCTTTTTTGTAGCCCGAGCGATGTGGCGATTGAACATTGCGATCAGATTCTGATCATGAGAATCAGGGCTTAGAAATCATTCTGCGTGCGTCCTTACGGAATCATTCGCAGCATGTCACATTATTCACGCAAACATTTTGCGCTGAAACGAGCCTCGTGAATTTCACTGAAGCGAATAACTTAGGCAGACATTGCCAGGAAGACGTGGAATCGATGATTTTGACGGCAAAAAGATCACAGCGACTCACACCGACGCCGGCAACATCGCATTGTAGAGCTGGGACGGCGCGCTTACTGCCCGCCCCCAATGGCGCATTCATCGTGCCGGTGGCGTGCCGCTAAAAGCGCTCCGCTTTGTTTGCAAACGTGAGTGTGTTTATAAGAGGTTTGAAAAACATTTTATGTTCCTATTTAAGAATGCTTGAATTGCAATGCGAGAGATTTGAAGAGTTGTCTCGCTTAATCCTATGTGGTGTATAAGTACCTAAATAGCGTAACTATATTTTTTTTGTGTCTTGCCTCACTTTGTACGTAGTACCGAATGCATGAAAACTACGAAAACACTAAACAAATAGCCCTTAAAATGTCACGCAATTAGAGGAACGCTAAACCTTTGACCCTGGAGGTGTTCATTTAGAAGGTTCACTTAAGTCCAGTTTATTATACCTCAAAGGCATTTCAGATAAAATGCATTAGATGAGGGGGGACAAAATTACGTATACAAATAGCAGAAGAGTGACGACAAGGCAAATATTAGGAAAACGCAAAAAAAAACTACCAACTAATCGAACAAATATCAAAACATAACATGTAGGAAAGGTAATTAACAAATAAACATGTTAAAGATCAACACACTTCAGGTGTGCCTTGCAGAGTTCGCGGAATGTCTTCGGGTTAGATTCACGTACTATAGTTTCAGGAAGGGAATTCGAGTTAGTAATAGCGAAAGAAAGTGATGAATTTTGGAATTTGTAAGTTCTTGCGAATAGAGGTTTAATTTTCAGGCTGTGGTCGTGACGCATGGAGATGTGAGGTGGAGGGTAGCAGTTGGTGTTCCGAAAATCTGAAGAGAAATAGTAAGTTTTGTGAAAAAGAACAAGACGAGCAAGTTGAATTCTTTGAGATAGCGGGCATAGGTCGAGGTTGATGTTTAGTGCAGTTACGCTTGACGTTCGTGAGTAGTCATGTGTTATAAAACGTGATGCCTTGTTTCGCACTGATTTGAGTTTAGTAATGATATATCATTGATGAGGCCACCAAATGAAGTTGGCGTAGTCCAACTTTTACCGGACGAAAATCTTATAGGCAGTTAGTTTAACACAACGGGGAGTGAGGTATAGGTTGCGTTGTATGCATCCTAGAGATCTGCCTGCACTAGCCACTATATTGTTAATATGAGTAATCCAAGTTAGGTCTTCAGAAAAAGTTACGCCTAAATCTTTGCAAGTTGATACTTCTTCGAGAGGCAGTGTTAGTAAGGTGTAGTTACGTACAATAGGAGATCACTGACCAGTGAATGTTACAAGTTTGCTTTTGGTTATATTGTCACGAATGACAATGAATGAGGCGATGATAACTGAAGAAACTGAAACGTTTAATGGGGCGAACTTGTGCTAAAAATAAAAGAAAAAGGAAACAGAACAAAGCAGAGCGTCGCGAGCGTCGAAGTCGGCATAACAGCAGAGTCGAACTTTGGGGCGACACTGACTCCGCTCGCCTTGCGGAATCCCTTATGGACCCTCGTGGGTTTCAGGATCGTTCGGCGTAGAACTTTCGGTGCGTAGAACATTCGGAACTCGACCAGACGAGAATGTTCTCGAACTTACGAGAAGGCCAAGTTGAAAGAATAAATAAAAGGGCAGTCTGCTAACTGGAATCGAACCTACACCTTCCGCATCACAGTCAAGCGCAATAACCACTCGGCCACGCACGCGCTTGCTCGCCAACGCGCGTGGTATTATTGACCTCCATCTTTAACGTGTTACACCAATGAGACAGAACATTTAGATCGTGCCGTAATAATACCGAATCCTCAGGGTTTGTGATGCGACGGCAAATTACGCAATCATCCACAAAAAGCCTTATAGATGATGTTATCTCGTGAGAAAGATCGTTAATATATATAAGAAATAAAAGCGGAACGAAAACACTGCCCTAGGGCACGCCCGACAGCACATGCAGGCTTGGTGATCTGGCATGCCCAAGATGAAAAGCTTGCTTACGGTTAGTTAAGAATTCAGCGATCTAGAGTATAATAGATGGATGGATTTGAAGTTCAGAAAGTTTGTATAGAAGTCGCTGGTGAGGAACCGTGTCAAATGCTTTAGATAAATCGATGAAGATGGCATCAGTGGGTTTATACGAGTGAAAGCTATTATGCAAATTGGTTAGAAACTCAAAAAGCTGAGTTTCGGATAAATATCCCGACCTGAAACCATGTTGGTTGTTACATATTCATTTATTTTCCGACAAATAGTTCATAATGTGGGAGTAGACGGCATGTTCAAAAATTTTGCATGGCACACTTGTCAGCGATATAGGTCTGTAATTCGAGTAGACCTGCTTAAGACTCTCTCCGAATCTCCAGTCCTCCGGGAGGGTAGCCGAGTCAAGTGATTGCTGAAATAATCGACGGAAAAAGTAAGATCGTATGTGCTTTGTTATCTTTAGAAGTTTAGAGCAACTATTGTCGTCGCCAGGGGCTGAGCTGCGGGAGAGTTTTTCGATTGCATTCAGGATACCATTTCGGTCAAAGACAATAGGTTCACAAGAAGTGTTAAGTAGTCTACAGATCGGACCACAGGGTACTGGTAAATCTTCTACGGTGAACACGGACAAAAATAGTTGTTAAAGACGGTAGTTGATTCTAGGTTTGTTAATACTTCGTCGAGATCGTTGCTCAGTTTAGGGAGCGAGTCATCTTTCTTTAGACATATTGTTTTCCAAAATTTCCGAGGATTGGCTCACAATACGTTTTGTAGGTCTTTCTTCAAATAATTATTCTTCGTATTTTTTATGTTATTTTTTAATTCCTTAGAACAGTTTAAGTACTTAGACATATTAGATACAAGTTTGTTTTTTAGCTTTGGCAAAGAGCCGCACTTTTTATTTCATTTTCTGAGTGTATTCGTAAACCAGGGTTGATCAGCATTCGTCTTTAACACAATTTGAGGTTCAAACCGAGGCTTTAACTGCCTAAACTCGTCTTTTAGTAATTTCCAGTTTGAATCCACAGACCTTTCATGAAAATGGTGTTCACATTCTGAAGCAAACCTTTCGAAATCCTCGTTTAGTCGCACATTCGTTTACCTTGCTATATACATTGATGAGTTTAGGAGTTATATTTCTAGTTACTAATGGCAGAGACATTTCAACTGAAACAGTGTTATGATGGCTGATCCTGTCAAGAATACGAACTGACTACACATCATCCGCACTCGAGGGGGAAAAAAGGTCCAAAACAGAATTTATTCGCGTGGGTTCAATTACAATTTGAGTGAGACCAAAGCTATGCATCAGGTTAATAAAAGTTCAAACTTCTGCACCAAGCGCACAGGAGGTGAGACCAATGTCCTCCTTCCAATTTAAAACTGGGTAATTAAAGTTCCCGCCAAAAATAATGGTACTACCGGGAAATAAAGAAAAAACACGCGCTCCATTCAGGCGTACAGTTTATCAACGAAAGTATTGTCACGGCCAGGAGGGTGATAACAGGCGCCAACGATAAATGGCAAAGAAGGGTGATCTAAGCGTACCCACAAAACTTAAAGGTCACAATCTACAGTAATCAGCGCTGCAGCCATGGCTTTACTGATAGCAATAGGTGCTTAAGCAGATGGAAAATAGTAAACTTTTGCGCAAAAATGACCTAATATTTCCCCCGTGCAAATTACAAGTACTTTAATAAAGAATGAGGGAGCATGCTAGCTGGTCAGTTGCAAAAGTAAATAAACTTGAGGTCACAGAAGCCAAAGAAGAAGACCCACAAAAAGAGGAGACACTGGAACACAATTTTTGTATCTGTGTGTGAATTCACAAAACAAAAAACACACACACACACCGCACACTGCCCAATGAATGGTGTGTCGCTGTTTTTCACTTTTTAAGGGAAATCGCCCCCTTCCGCAGTATCTCGTTTCAGTCAAACAGGCCTACATAAACAACACTTCACCCCGTTAATTTGTTGCCAAACCATGTTCCACTCACTAAGAATTCTAATAAACTGTTTGCGAATTCTGTTGAGCAGCCAAGTCTACTATTATGACCATGTTTTGACTCGCTTCAGCGTTTCACCTTTTATTTTGTCTTTTACAGAACTTTAAGCTCACATATCCTTGTCAAAATATGCACATGTCTTTAGTACTCTAGAAACTCTAATATTGAACGAGACTATACGCATATTTCAAATAAGGCGTTGTCGAGAATTATAAATATAATCTTTTAAAAATACTCCTAACATTCAACAAAAGTCTACAGTGTATAGGAAACTTATATTTATTTCACTTATTCAGAATACCCCTAAAGGCCCAGTGAACGGGTTTTTCAGAAATGGGGAAGTTATATATAAAATACAAAAAATTCATTAAATAAAGAATATAAGCAAGACAGCGAAACAAATAATACAACACACAAGTTATACTGACAAAAATAAAAATAAAATGTAAGTAAAATATACATCACAGTATCTTACAGAAAGTTTTGTTTGGTTAGGTTACATATGCTGAAGAAATTATTTTTGTTTGCTACTACACCAAATAATAAATACTTTCAAGAGGAGAAAATTTGCAAATTACGTACTTGTGAAAGATGAACTTCCATGGTAGCCTGGTTGAAGGCCAAAATTATCCAGTAAAAAGCAAAATGTATCATGCCCACCAAGAATTCTATGTCCTTGAGCAGGAACCAGAATTTGGTGCCCCTGATGCTTTCTGCGTTCTGCGACTTGGAAACGCACACTGCAAATGCGCAACAACCTTCATCTTATCATTTGTGTTCTTGGAAGATGATGTATCTTGGAAATTCATTTATTTACACTGATTACGTCAGGCTACACCCATATAATTCTATCAGAGACGCACCGGAAATAAAAAAAAATTATGCTGAGTAGGGCATAGCATGAACGTACTAATATATATATATTGAATGTACTTATTTTTAGCTGCACTAGTTGCCTACTGATTGTAATTTCATGAAGGTGAAATATGAATATAATAAATTAGCAAATTGAAATATCAGAAGGAACCTGCTGGAAGCATCAAAATGGCAGCCTACATTCTAAAGATGGTGGCGTCCTTAAGGACAAGCAAGTATCTTGTCATATCGTTGCCTGCCCCTTGAAGGCTTCGAAGAGGCTTGTTTTCACGCGCCTGTGTACTCGCACATCACTTTCTTGCAAAAGGTTTTACCTGGACAGTATTTTTTTTTTGCTTGGGATTCATGTTTCTCTGAGTGTATGGCTTCTTGTTCCATTATTTTTCTACATTTTAAGTATGTTTTAAACGTTGCTGGATTCTTTGACCCTTGAAAAAGCTGGACCGCTCTTCAGTTCACATATATATATATATATATATATATATATATATATATATATATATATATATATATGTATAGAGAGAGAGAGAGAGAGAGACTGTTTTAAAGCAAGCCTCCAAGGTGACGAAGCTTTACGCCCAAATAAAGTGACTCTCCTTTGAAATAGCCACAAATTCGCGCCCTATAGGCGACTGGTGAGATCTGAAAATAACCGAATTGTACTGAAATTACAAGGGCAAGGCATTAACATATGAACTACGTCAGTAAATCAAACGAATGTTAACATTTGACACTAGGCTCGATCGTAACTATCCCATGGATTATTTAATTGGAGTTCGAGCAGGTTCTATTGTAATAGTATATCATATCCCTCCTCTATTTCGCGCTGCCAGGTTGGTTTGAACTTGGCTTCCACAGCACTAATTTCGTCCCATCAAACATAATATTAGTTGAGAAAAACTTCTACTGTTCAAAGCATAAGCCTATGCCTGCCGCTGGCGTCACAGTTTTAGTGTTGCAAGTGGAGACTGTCAGTTTAAAAAAAGCGTTGAGTTCCTACATAAAAAGTTAGTAACTTCACATTATCTTTGACACACATTATCATTGTTACAGTTTAACCATGTCTATTTTCGGTCCGCTGAGCCTATTTTGAGATAAACCAGCGACCAGGACAAAAGCTCACGAGTTCTCTCCATTATTATATTACCTCCAGAGATGACACGTTCCGACGTTGCCTTTGACTTCACACCATATATTATGATGAATGGAGAGGACAGAGCTTGAACTATTCCAACCACAAAGAACGGCAACGGGAAGGCCCAACGCTGGAAAAGAGTATTGAATACACCAGGGTTATCAACACTGATGCAATTGTTTTATAAAGCAACTAATTTTTGACGAATATATAGATGTATATATAAATATTGCGAAGAAAAAGTACATTCCTGGAAAGGCATATTTTATAGTCACCGGCGTATCAAGCGGGGACCATCTTTTATCGGGGTGATGGATAACGTATACTTTTTTGATGGGTACATCCAGAATTTGTTTATGACATAGAAGAAGATAGGAAGAAAATTGTGGCTTCTAGAAACCTTAAAATAGCAAAACAAAAGTGATATCAGGAGATGAAACATACCTATAGGAGTTTAAAGTACGAAGTAGTTTGCAGTTAAACCTCAGATTGTGATAACATTCACCAGGGCTGTTCTTAAAAATAAGTATTAACGAAATGAGACCACAGAGAAAAAGAAGATATGAAACGAGAAAAGAAACAAACACCAAAACCAAACTTATATTCTAGTGATATTAAAAAGGCCTGCATATTGAATAACAAAAAGTCAAACCCACCGAACACCCTGAAAAATGGTGGTTTTTAGGGCGTTACGATGTTTTGTGTAGTCAAGGGAGTTTGCCCGGACTGCCATTAACAGCGTGTGTAAGTTATTTGAATTTGGATATAAAATATGCCTTCCTCAGTTCTATTATTAATAAGAGAGCTTATTACACACGAAAAACATGTTAAGAAAACGTATTGTCCGTGGAAAGGCATATGTAACTATTAAACATGCAGTTCCCTTCAGCTACTTTGACTCCGTTATCTACGTCTGCCTGGTCCGTCTAACCCCCCGACACCCATTTACCTCGATGGTTGCCGGTATTAGATTCACGGATTGACTGTCCCTAAAATTCTCCAAGTCGTTGTCACCCCACCGTATTCGTTGTCTACAGTAAAGTGCGCCCTTAGACGACCCTATCCTCAGGGAAGATTTACCTCAAGTAATGTCTAGGCTGATTCTTCATGTTGGCACAAACGACAATTCCCTCAATGAAGCGTCCCATTCATGCCAATACAACCTGCCAATTTTATAAAATCTCAAACGCATTGGCGCCATGCTTCGTAGTATCCATCTGAGGCTCGTCCTTCCTCGCCAACCTAACCGGCGAAGAAGATGGCAGTAATGGCAACTTTGTTGGCCGCTTTAATTCGGGGGCACGCTACTTTAATGAATAGATTAAAAACATCGACAGAGAGGTTCTGAAAAACATATACTATATCTTTCACCGCTTTGTACAACTTCCGCCACGACGCTCCCTGGCGGCCGATATAATTCATCCCAGTTTTAAAGGCGTCGCAATCTTTGCTCAGCTCTTCAAGCAAGTGTTCGGGTATGGCCGGAACCGACCGTCTTTCGCGTAGCCGAACATTATCCCTGCAGCCACGTCGTCCCCATTAATGAGTGAAGTGACCTTTACCGTCCCTTCACCTCCGGTCCGAAGGAGCTCTGAAGTTACCGCTTCCAAGTTGAAAATCCCACACTCTACCCCTCAGGTCTTGCCAACCGGGTGCAAAACTGGAAACACGAGTTCTACCCCAAAGATTTCCCAGTCATCGCCAACCGAGTGCGACGCTGGAACCTCGCGTGGCCCTCAAGAGAGCCTACGGACATCGTAAAATGTTGTGGGAGGTTGGCACCACGTGCGCACCTTCGGAAAGCCCAACATTTCCAGCCGAGTTCGGAGCTCTGGACACAAGTGCTGCTCCCTAGAATCCACGCCCCACCATTTACTCTATTCTTGCACCCTCCAGTACCGGCACAATGGACCGGCATTGCCAAGAGTTCCTCCTTGGACTGGCTCCAACTCCACCCCCAGATGCTTTGGGAACTACCGCAGAAACTGAAGAAACACCTGCAGCCAAGCGCGGATGCAATCTACGCAAGAAATATGTAAATGTCGTCGAAACAAAGGCACCTTACGGCTGACTCACTGGTTCGACAGGTACTGTACCACTCGAGTACCACCATTTGAGATGTTTTCTGCTTGCACCAGAAATCCCAGATAAACATATTCGATACGAGCTTCTTACTAAAACGCTTCAACACTATCTTGACTAAGCTACAGCGCCAATTTTACCTGACGTAAATATAATAAATTCGGCATCTGGAAATTACAACGCTTTGGTAAAAAGAACAAATAACAGACCTTCGACTAGATATTTGATCTTAGCCCCTCCTGTTTGCTATTCCAATTCAATAAAGCGCTGGAGTCATGATAGGAGTGCTCGTAATAAATATCATGTTGGAATATTTATGCCGTCCACAATGAATCCTAAAGCTTACGACGAGCCTAAAATATTTGTGCCTGTGTTCAATAACAACGGTACGCACCACAGAGGACGACACTCTTGAGGTGGACGGGCGTGCACACATGCACATATTTAAGCGATAACTGTTACGGACACTTTTCACCACTGGAAATTACGTCTGTTTTGGTTGTAGTTTTTTGGCGTATCAAACCATAGGATATATGTCGTCGACGTTGCCAATTCTTTGAAAAGGACTGTCTGTTCCCCGTGGGATTCGATCCTTGGTCCGCCGCGTACAACGCCGAAGCCTAACCACCGAGCTACTCTACAGATTTGACTAGGCTGTCTCAGTGTTCTGTTTAGGGTGATGCCATCCTTGTTGTACCCGAAGCCGACTGCGCGCGCTCTTTGGTAAAATACAAAAAAATAGCCGATAACAAAATGCTAAAAGCTCGCGCCGGAAGACGCGCTTTCACAAACTCCGGAACAAAAAAAAAAAAAAAGAAAGTGTTCTGAACAAAATTATTAGATCACAATGTTGTTCCGAACGCGTGTTTCCACGCACCCCAAGGTGCGCGAAAGCGAGGCCGATGCTCAATGACTTCGCCATGAAATGTTACAGCTATCGCGCGGACTGGAGAGCTAATTATTGCGGGACTGTCCGAAGAACTTACCACAGGAAATTGGGAATGTCGAAACCCGAGATTTTTGCACATCCACTTTCCTGTAGAGACGTCTTCATTCAGCCTCTGGTTTCAGGTATCAAGTGATTTAATATGCCCTCCCGCTGGAACCGGGTCACGTTCAAAGTGTGGTAAAACAAAGAATATATATATCTATATACACGTGTGCACTTCCGCCGACTGCGAAATCGTTGTCTGCTGCGGTGCGTGCTGCTATTATGCAAACCAGACACAGATATTTCAGGCTGGTTTTACAGCACTAGGAATAATGAAGGACGACCTATATATATATATATGTATATATAACGGGCATGGTGGCGGGAGGCCGAAGCCGTGGGTATTTAACTGGGAAGAAAGAAACCCTTGGTGAAAACGGCAACAACGGACGATTTATTCTTTGACGTTTTGGCCGGAGTCCGGCATTCGTCCGTCCTGACGAAGGCCGGACTCCGGCCTAAACGTCGAAGAATAAATCGCCCGTTGTTGCTGTTTTCACAAATGATTTTTTTCTTTCCTGTTATATATCTCTCTCTCTCTCTCTCTCTCTCTCTCTATATATATATATATATATATATATATATATATATATATATATATATATATATACCGGTTTTTTTTTTAACTTAACAGATTTGTTTAAAACAATCCATGAAATTTAAACTTATGCCGTTTGTGCAGGTGATTTACGCGGCCAGGGGGACAGAGTGTAGGGGGCTAATCGTAACGATCCGTCGGCTAATTAGTTTAAATTCGTTAACGTTTTAATTAATAAAAATAGGCATATAGGTTCCATTTTTGAAACTTGCTGAGCGTCATTGAAAACCATTTTTAGAAGGACATAAAGCAGGGGCAGCATTTTACTTCGTTCTAAAGAAGCGCTCAATTTGGACGCGTTTCAAGGTTTCGCTTTCTTATCGCATCGGAGCTCATCTTTGCGCCCGAGGTCCTTCCCCCCGGTGGTCGCGGTGCGAAGCCACCCCCTCGCCTCGCGCGCATCATAGAGGGAAGTTGGGCGCACGTATGTTACGCGTCTCAGCCACTGGGGAGCAGGACCGAGGGCGCAGAGATGCGCTCCGATAAAAAATCGAAACCTAGAAACGCTTTAAAATTGAGCGTTTTTACGGAACGCCGTAATATACTTCCCCCGAGTTATATCCTGCTAAAAAAACTTGATCTAGCTGTTTTCTATGACACTGTGTAAGTTGCTAATCGGAACGATATGTCTATTTTCATTAAATAAACCGGTAATTAACGAATTTTAATTAATTAGCCAGCTGATCGTAACGATTAGCCCTGTATATTCTGTCCCCCCGGCTGTATACCTCACCTCCACAAGCAGCATTAGTCTAACTTTCAAGGGTTTTTGTAAACAAATCTGTTAAGTTTTAAAAACACCCTATATTTATATGTTGAGTTGACGTGCACACCGAGGGTCCCAAAACTAAACAGGGCGTTGCTCTCTCGGTTTTCTGTCCTTTCTATGTAATGATGTTTTTATTCTACCCTAGTATCATCTTAACTCAACGTGGTTGGAATATTCGCACACCCCTACTTTGCAGACGACCAAAATAGCAATGGTAGATTGCCTAGTTTTCAAAGACGGAGCAACTCCATCCAAGGAGGGCATTTGCAATTCAATGGTGGACGACCTCTGCGCATATCTGGCGCAAGCGCGCATGCCCAGCTTTAACTCGCGGCGAGGAGGATATCAACGGAGAGGCAGAAACACGTGCAGACGATCCACGCTTTCGACTCCTCCTTGCATCGCCTATTTCGAATTCGGCCTATGGACAACGTGACCCCACTGAGGTAATTGTTAACATTCTGTAATCTAGGCAGACAAAGTGATGACTGTAAGTTGGGGTGCCTTTTCTCGATAGGCGCAAAAAGCAGACAACAAAATGCGTCGTCTCCGCTGTGCATTTGAGGGTATTATATTATTTACGCACATCAATTAAGGCTCCTCCTGCGGCTGATCCGACTCCATTTCCAATTCCAGAGATGGCCTCTAATATTCCCTAAAAGAAATACCAGAAAGTTAAAAAATAGGTGCGTTTCAAACAAAACAACAGAACATTTGCAGCTGAATCACTCTCAGAGTTTCTTGAGAGAATGATGCCCCGCGGTGTGCTTGGGTCAATAATCATTGATATTTTTTGATGAGCTTGACCAATTAAATTACCGATGGGTTTATACAACGTTCTAGCAAGCATTCATTTTAAAGGGAACAAAATTCGGAAAAAATTTGTTTTCGACACTGTAATTGAATGTTCTTTAGGGAGCATTTAGCTCGCCCATACCACGGGCCAATTTGATTACAGGAGTACTAGTGATTTGCACTTTGAGAGGATCGGTGGACATTGTACATACGAATATTCCTGAAACTGTACTCGAAGCCTAATCATAAATACGAAGAACTAAAGTACGAGGGGCGTATCATATTGATTTACAATTTACACTGGCTGCAGATACCGATTACATGGAGGGGTCTTCATATGTACACTGTCTCTGCAACCTCCCCCGTAGACGAATGCCCTTGCATCACCCGTGTGGCCGCAGCTCCATGGCCTGCTGGAACCACGTTTTAGGAGTCCCCCACTTCCACGACTAGACAGCTGCCTTCCCCTTATCAGTGATCGCGAAATGGCGTCCTCTCGCCGTTTTTCTTCATGTTATCTAATAAGTAATAACCACTGGGGGCTCCGTCAGGGGATACCGTTACGCGACCAAACGTTCCACTGCTCGCGCGACGCGCCAGAAAGACGACCGAGCGCGATCAGTCACCGGTCAGTCACTGAGTAAGATGCATTCCCGTGAGGCCGTGATTGGCATGGCTCTGATCGGGTTCGGCCATATTTTTGGCACGTCGCATGAGAATCGGACGTCTGGCCGCGCTTTTGTGCGGCCTGACGTGGCCCGCTGTAATTATGACCAGTTGGGTTCAATTTAAAAAAAGAAAAAAAGCGATGACGCCCTTTCCTGGTCATTAATAATCTGAAAGCAGCTGCCCACTCTAAGGTGGGAGGCACTCTCAAAACGTAATTCCAGCAGTGCATGGAAAGTCTGCCAGACAGCTGGTGCAAGGTCATTCGGCTGCTGGGAGAGTCTATCTAGAAGATGAACAAACGCACAGTCCTGCGAGTAACAGGCATCTGCAGCAAACAAAAATATAAATAAATATGATACACCTCTCGTAGTTCGAAAGCAGAAGATCAAAGGGAGATGAGTGCCTCAATGCATGTAAATATATGTATAAAAACAATGCAAAAAGATGGCAGATGCTCGGAAAACACTGAGCCTGTTTGTCAAACTTTTATTTAACCTCGGACACATCAGGAAGATCCCCAATGCACATGGCAGAACACTTGAAGACTTTGAAAAGCTGAAGAAGCACAAAGAGCACGAAGCAATCTACGGCAAAAAGCTAGAAGCGCCTTCTTGTGTGATTATCCCGCCGCTCTACCAGGAGGTTCCTAGTATACTTCTCATGCCCTAAGGGCAGCTTAAGGGAGTGAAAGTATTCTTCAAAGCAGAACGCTTTTAGTGTAACAAAATAAGTCTGTAATTCCAAGTTATTAGATTATCTCGATTTTTTGCCTTAATAAGTTTTTTTCTTTCAAATAATAAATGAGCGAAATTGACGTGTGTTCTCTGAACAGCGCAAAATACCTGGGTTGTGCCATGGCAATTTTTTTATCACTGGACACGATTTTTAGAAACTTAAAATCTCATTTGTATATGAATAACTTAAACTTTTCATTATAATTTAAGCATAGTGACTCCTTTTTTTGACCACATAGTCTGCTTTGTGAAGTCTACATTTATAATATCAATCGTAAGTATTCATAAATATTATAGAGTTTTCTGGAGTGCAATAGGTCACTGTTTTTTTTCAAGCCACCCCTGCTATGGCTCACAGGTCTGAGCCGCTGTATTCTTTAATTAATTCAATAAAAATAATACCTTTTTATTACCAGATACGAATTAAACGAATCAACTTCTTGAACACCCAACTGAAACATATCAACAGGTCTCTGGTTTTTACTCGTAGCAAAAACCACCGGCATTACTATCGCAATTTTTCAGTAGCCGAGCGTTCAATGTAATACACCTTTTAGCGCGACATGGCATAGTGTTACACCATTTAAACTAAATTTTGAATCAAATAAAATTTTTATCGTGCTCAGTATGACCGCCGAAGAACAAATCAAACAGCGCATTAACATATGCCCTGCCATTCTACCTTTTTTTCAGTGGGAACGAGCAGGGCTTATTTTGCCCATGGGTCTCGCTGCGTGAATCTTTATTCGATCTTTATAATGAGTAACGCAGAAATCTGATTCGCTGCGGAGTGATAAAGGGCAGTGTACGACAAGACGGTGGCACCACGGGGCTGTTCCCATCAGAGTCATTTGACATGCACATCAGACGGATCGGTGCGAACCCTCTTTAAATGTCGCACACTCCCTATGAATAAACACTCCGAAATGCTACCTAAACATATATCTGATCCTGTTTGTTACCAAAACTGCTGAGTGACAGAAACGTGACAATTTCAACTGACAATTAATTTCAATCTTAAATTCTTGTATAATACCTATTGGTTATACAATTTTAATAAAAGTTAAAACAAAAATGCTATACCATGATACATCCTGGAAATGGAATTCTGTATACATTTTTTTTCTTTTCGGGTCCCTACTGCGGTCACGGTATGTACACCAAGTTTAGCTTTTAGAATACTTAATCATTTTCTGGAATTGTTATACCTAACTAATTTTAGAACTAATTTGCATATAAGGTACAAAAATAAAAAAATATATTCACGATTATTAAAAAATGTAACTCACATATAAGACGCCAGGTTTACTGGAAAACACACTGGTTGCGGCGGCATACATGGTCACAATTAGGAACGACATAAAAATGCCTAAAACCATCAAGGTTAACAACGATAACCACAGTAGCACGTCGTCACTGGAAATCCAGTAAAGTGACCTGCAGATAGCGAAATCAATATTAGTTTACTATTGATATCAAATGTATAAGTGTGAATATGGAGACACAAAAATCATAACCCAAACTTCACTAGATTTTTACTATACCACTTTCGTCAGGGGCCTGAGATATTAGGTTTGTATTGAACTCAAATACGTCCCAATATGAAAACCAAGGTACCACAGTTTTATGGGCAAAAATTTATTTTTATTATTATCATGTAGGGTTTTAGAAAGCCCAAAGAAGCACACGTGGAGCCAAACTATACCTTTTTTTTGGCCAGAGTATGGGCATCTTGGTCCTAATTCACCAAACAAGTTCCAAAGTTAGACCTCGCTTCTGGTTGTTCGGCTTTTCTGTGGCAACTTTGGGTCTAAATTGCCAATCAAGTGCCAAAATTAGGTCTTAACAGTGGTTCTTCGGTTCCATGAAACATAAAAACGTCAAAGAAAGGTACTCTGGAACTATACCTAACGCATTGGAGCAAAACTGTATTAGCCCCAAGTCAGGCCCGCAGGATTTCCAAGATTGTGAAAAATGATTCATTTGCCTGGCGTGCTACTTGGGAACTATTTTTTTTTTCTGCTGCTTCTAGGCCGTGCCGTAGAAATACATTCAGCAATATTCCGTGTGAAACACAAAATGCATCTCGTAAATATTTGTTAATATCGAAAACATCAAAAAGTATTAATATTTTATAATATATTTGTTTAGGGACGCGTTTTTTTTTCCTTTCTCAAATATGTTTGAAGTTATGGTGAAGTCGTGATTTACGTTTTAGTTTCTCAGCGTGTTATCAATCCTTAGGAACCTCAAAGCAGCTGCATCGAGGTTTTATGGCCACAGAAAACAAAAAACATATAAATCATTTGGATAAGTCTAACCATATTGCGGTAGTGTTTTAAATGTCTCCAGGAAATAAAATTTGAGTCGAGAATTACTGACTTTCATAAGTGGACGTTCAGCACCTTTTCTGAGATAGATTCTGGTGGTGATGAAGGCTACAGTTCTGAGACACCTTGCTAATTCTTCCAAACTTTGTACTTACATATTTGTCACTATTTTGTGGGCAAATTGTCATATAAGAAAAAAGGTGGTATTATGTGCCGTAATATAATATTTATCTAGCTTTCTAAGCATACATTTCTAAAAGCATCTTATATTTTATTACGATAAGGAATGCACGTGATGCAGCTCACTTCCTGTCAGTGCTGTTAGATACTTTATTATCCTATGTATTAGATGACCTAATTCAGCATTCCAGATGTTCCCAACTTTGCTTTTAACAATGGGTAAATTTTATACGGTGTGAACAGAGAAGAGAAATACAGAGTAAGAAATACCCTAAACACAGGAGAGATAGCAGGGTCCCCGCTTGGCCGAGTAAGTAGGATTTTGTTGGAGAAAGCCATGTTATCTGAAACAAAAGTTAAATTAAGTACGCGGACTGGGAGGGACAAATTCTCTTTCCGAGCAACACGATATTTGAATATTTTGTTGCTGAGATATTGTAATGTTACTGATTATAGATGCAATACATTGCAATATCTAACCCTTAAAAGCTGCGCGACACACTCAGAAATATAGTTTTTCTTATTCCTTTCTTTACTCTTAATAGTAAGATCGCCGTATCATATCACAAAACATTGATCCAAAAGGCACAAAGCCTCAGTGGCTAAAAGGGTAAAGGCCTCTTCGACATAAGGCCACCTGTCCAAAGAAGCGAGATTAATAATCGCATGGCAAAACCTGTTAGCGCTTCTAGATCTCCCACTTCATTAATACATTTCAATAAACGTAGGCACCGAACTTTGTGGAGGAGTATGTACAATTCCGTGTTTTGTTCTTGTGCTACCTTCATCAGTAAGTAACACCTATCATCAACCAAAAGTCTTGTCGTTGCGTTAATTGGGAATAACATAAAATTTCTTCTTTCAGGTTTCTCCAATACTATAAGTACGCGTAAAACTCACAGCTTGAGCTGAAATAAAATATCAAACTACGTAGTATAGAAATTCCTGCGGGTCTACTTTTTCGCGAAGTCTGCATATATTCAATCACATCAACCTACGGAGCTTACCAAGAGAATGGCGAAGGACGACCTGATTTGGATCTGCTCAGAGACAATAAGTAGGGTGATTTGCTTACTCATTTCTGTCTGCGAAGGAACTAGTTTTGAACTAAACCGTTGTTTTGTGGCTCCAAGTCATTCGCTCATCGTGCTACATAGAATCCGGTGATTGTCCCACCATGTGTTCTGTTTAAAAGTGAAAGTTCTGCCGTTATTTATTGTGCGTGATAGGGCTATACATAAGTGTGAAGCTCGTATATCGAGCACTTGGCCATTACGTGTCGAAGATAGAGACCTTCCAAAGTTAAGAAGCTTAGCTTTTATTACAAGATGCTAACCGATTGCTTATGAGATTAAACTGGCCACTACCGTAAAATTAAGAACGAACACCTACCCCCGAAGCATTGCAATACTCAAAACGTTTCTCTTTCCAAAATTAGTTTGCGTTCATTCGAGATTCTACGGCAATGAATACATTACATTCATGTTGAGAAAAGCAGTACTTCAGGCGTCCACGCCTTAACCCCCTTCCCCCCCCCCCCCCCCCGCTCTACCTCACACATTCCGTTCAAATAGCCTCCCTCAACCCGAGTCGATATTGCTACCTCAAACCATTGTGTAGCTAGTTCATTAAAAAACGATAATTTTTAAACCAAAGGTTCTTCCACCAAGAGGGGGGGTCTGCCGTGAGAACCGGCCCATAATATTTTCAAGGTGGCTTTAATGAAAGCGTAGTTATTTTAACAAATCTCAACATGATGGTTTGAGTTCTCACCATCTTTCTAGATAAAGGAGATCCGAAACACATGCCGCACTTGAACGCAGCGAACACGAAGCCGATCTTCCAGGTCTCCACACCACGGGCTGTAGCCTTTGTAGGAAGCGAAAAAATACAAACACTCAGTTGCCCTTCGAATGGTAGACAATTCAGATGGTGTTTATGAGTTTACATCTCAGCCAGAAAAGTATAAAACATTATCCGACTTGAATGTATGCATCCCCTTTTTTTCTACCGCAATGTTTTAGCGTTCACTAAAGGTTCGTTAAGCTTGTTGATTACTGACAGTTTACAGGTGGAGCACAGCTACATTTCATATAACGACGGTGACATCCTACGACTCATTTTAGTTTTCACATCGGTTTAACTTTTGCGACGACCATTAGAATGTTCCAGCGTTTACAATTATAATGAGATATCATTTCGTTCGGCATCCCTCAGGAACACTTGGATCTGTAATTCAAAATGACATGTGCATGAGCGGGAGAGTGTTTAGGTAATAAATTGAGATTAAAGAACAAAATGGGAAGGCTTTCCCCGGTGATTCATTACTGTGCGGTTGGGTTATCTATCTCATGGTTTGTCAAGAGGAACGATACTTCCTTTTCATTCACTCTTTTACCGTCATGAGTAGAAATTAAGACGTTGAGCTAGCGAGGAATATAGATGACAGCATTGCCCAGTAAAACTGTGGTAAGAAACGCTCTGTGGAAACCATACTTGTCTGCATAAATATCCACGCGATTGAAATTTGGGAACTGTCCGACACTCCTAAAATCTGAAATGAATGTATTCGCGACGGCGCAGCGTCCCGTGCGTTGGTTTCCCAGTTCCATCTATCCTTCAGGAGCTTGAGCTAATTCCTTCTACAGCCGACTGTACGGGGTGCGGCTATATGAGCTTAGTCAGCGGCGTTCAGTCAAAAAACTGCTCGAAATTATCCGCCACATTTTCTTTTATCGCAATACAGCAGTCAGTTGCATATATCTCAACATGCCAGAGGCACCCCATGTGTCGTTTTGCCTTTTTTGACTAGAAATATATTGAGCTACCTTATATTGGCACTTATTTCACCATTCTGCATACAATGTGCGATTATGCATTCTGCATAATCGCATGCAACGTGCGACGAAAATAATATTTCCTTTAAAAAGATAAGAAAAAAAATCTAAGAGGGAAACAAACTATGGTGCTTCAAATATTTCTGAATCATTTATAAGCTGGCTTTAAAACTCGGAGCCTTGAACTTTAAATTCATACATATTATATATATATATATATATATATATATATATATATATATATATATACATCTATATACAGGGTGATACAAGGAGACGCCAGGCCCTTTAAATCGACCCGAAAATTTGGTTTCTTAACCTATCGCGCTACGACTTTGTGCAGCGTTGCCCACAGATGGTGCATTTTTTTTTTGTAAAATTTGAAAAGAGCGAACTTACCTGAGGAAAAAGCAAAGAAAGAAAAAGGCTTAGCTCCTATGGAAACGCAGCGACGCCACCGGTCTGCAAACAACACGGCGCCGTTTTGCACGGGAGACAAGAGATGGCGCAAGCGGTCGCGACGCCAACTGCCGCCAACGAACGAGTATACGACGCCGAGAGCCGGCGTCTTTTCTTTAGCAGACGATCTTTTCGACTCAATAGCGGCGCGCGTTCCGCAGGGGGCGACAGTCGCAAAAACAAAAACAACAACTGATATGAAAAAAGCTCGCGCGGCTTTTGATTCGAAAAGATCGTCTATTAAAGAAAAGACGCCGGCTCTCGGCGTCGTGTGCTCGTTCGTTGGCGGCAGTTGGCGTCGCGACCGCTTGCACCATCTCTTGTTTCCCGTGCGAAACGGCGCCGTGTTGTTTGCAGACTGGTGGCGTCGCTGCGTTTTCATAGGAGCTAAGCCTTTTTCTTTCTTTACTTTTTCCTCAGGTAAATTCGCTCTTTGCAAATTTTACAAAAAAAGTGCGCGTTCTGTGGGCAACGCTGCACACAGTCGTAGCGCGATAGGTTAAGAAACCGAATTTTCCGGTCGATTTAAAGAGCCTGGCGTCTCCTTGTATCAGCCTGTGTATATATATATATATATATATATATATATATATAAATATACAGGGTGTTTCAGAAAACGCAAACCAAATCGCTCCTGTGAAAACTAAGCACCACACAGAAAAAGAAGTTGATGCCGTGTTGGTTTCTGCCCAAGAACCCATTTTGAAAAAAATAACAACGTTTGGAAAAATAGTTTTTGTTTTGTTTCTCAGGAAGTAACTTTTAATTTGTTCAATTTAAGGCCATAGTTTCAATTAGAAAACTTACTGGGCATCATCAATAACCCTTTTATCAACCCTTTTTAGACAAGTATAAAGCATGCCGAGCATTTTACCGTGTTTTGAAAAACCCTTCAGGTCTGACGCGTACTCTGGTTTCGTATTCTTATCCCGGTGCATCTTGGCGGCAGCTGTCCTGCCCTCCGACGGCTGAAGCGCGGAACCAAGGCAAGCCCAAAAGTCAAACCTCGATCTTGCAATGTCATGCACTTTCGAACAGCCATGCGAGGGTTCCTTATCGCCTGGCCACTCGCGCACGCTACACTTCTTTGTTGTTTTTTTTTTACGAGAGAGGGAAGAGAGGCGGGCGGGCGAGACTATACTACTTCGTTTCACCTTAGGTCCGAGCGCGGCCAATGGTATGAGCCGAAGGGCCAATCAAACAGCGTAAACGCTATGGCGTGCTCTCTGCGCTTGACTAGCCGGCGGAGGAGCAGTGCACAGAGAGACGGCGAATACCGGCTGGTCCTATCAACTACTGAGAGCACTCCATGATGTTGTGCCTCTTTCGCTGTTTGATTGGGCCTACGGCTCATAACATCGGCCGCGCTCGGACCTAAGCTGAAACGAAGTGGAGCGAATTTTCTGGCTTTGGTTCTGCGCTTCGGCCGTCAGAGGGCAGGACAGCTGCCGGCAAGATGCGCTTGGATAAGAATCCGAAACTAGGGTTCGCGTCATAATTGAAGGGTTTTTCAAAACATGGTAAAATGCTCGGCATGATCTATACTTGTCTAAAAATGGTTGATATATGGGTTATTGATGATGCCCAGTCAGTTTTCTAATTGAAACTATGGCCTTAAAGTGAACAAATAAAAAGTTTCTTCCTAAGAAACAAAAGAAAAACTATTTTATCCACACGGTATTATTTTTTTTTTCTTAATAGGCTCTTTGGCAGACACCAACACGGCATCAACCTTTTTTCTGTGCGATGTTTAGTTTGCGCAGGAGCGATTTGGTCTGCGTTTTCTGAAACACCCTGTATACTTTTATATATATATATATACCAATGTTTGGCTTTGCCGCGCATCTGCATCACTAAAAATATTGTCTTGAGGGCGGATTCCAAAAAGTCAAATTAATAGCGGTTGAAAAGTATATATTAAGAAAAACAGAAACGTGTTCAGTCTCGGGCAAAACATTCTGTACAGGCATATTAAAAAAAATATTCAAGTTTTAGTCAGCTAGACAGATAGAACTGGAGCACTCACCATGGCTGGGTAGAAGGGCGGAATAATGGCTGCGATGGCGCCGGTCCAGAGGTAAGTATAGGCTACTGGCAGAATCCATCTTACCGTTTTGAACGCTCTCAGTGCTTTGTACGTCGTGTAAATATTTGCGCTTCGCACATTGCCGTTTCCTGTAGGTTTTACGAAGGTCTCCTTTTGCTCGAATGTCATTTCTCCGCCACTGGGAGGCACCTCCTTCGTGCCCAAAGGACTGTCAGACTTGGCCTTGACTGGCACGTTTTCACTCGTAGTAGTATTTTGGAAACTGCGGTAAGCATATTTTATTCTTTTTTATTATTTATTTATACTACTACCTCTTTCGGCAGATTCGGTAGGAGGGAGTACATAGTGTTTTTATAAAGTTATTTAGTTTTAGTCATTTTATGCACACGGGAACAATACAGTCAATGCCATTGTTGTAGAGTATAGAATAAAAAAAAATATTGATTGTCAGTAGGAAGGAACGCCAAGACTCCGACTGAGCGAACGCACTGTGCAGGGTGACTGAAGATGCTGTAAGACTGTTCGTCGAATGACAACTCGTCACAAGTCAACAGGTAGCAGGGCTATTCTTCATATAGGAAAAATCGTCATAGGGCAGTTCGTCACTATGACGATTCGTCGAACTGTCAACATATATTTATTATTGTTGTAGCATTTCTGACATTTATCGAACATAGTTCTTCCAAGTGAGTACAATTATCAGCGACCTCCTTCATTGACTTAATTATTTTTTTCTTGACAAACAAAAAGACATTTACTAACTTCTAATATACACTGATTAATTTTATCTTGTCCACTACATTCTTGGCACTTGTCTCAGTCATTAATAGAAGGCTATGAATGGCGAATTAGTAGGCGATTATGGGGTGTTACGTGAAACGTTTCGGTAACGCATGCGCCGTTTGTGTCTAGGTCGGGCACCGGGACGAGTTACATTCTTTCCGCGTCGTGCATGCGCAGTTGTGACTGTTTTCTGCATGCGCAGTCGGTGTCTGTGTTGCGCATGCGCAGTCTGTCTGTGTCGGGCATGCACGAGAGACGTTATTTTTGTGTCGCGCATATGTCATCTGCGACGCACATGCGCAGTTTGTGCCGCGCACGCACAGTCAATATCGCGCACGTGGAACATCTACATTCTCGCCCTGTTGCTTTTACTTCCGTGTCGTTGGCGGTATATGAAA
This sequence comes from Ixodes persulcatus, assembly GCA_013358835.2. NCBI lineage: Eukaryota > Metazoa > Arthropoda > Arachnida > Ixodida > Ixodidae > Ixodes > Ixodes persulcatus. The sequence goes on from JABSTQ010010577.1 coordinate 124,821, forward strand.
ATCTATCACAAAATAGCATTATTTCCACCTCTTTCTCTCTTTATAACTTCCATTGAGACTTCAGAGGTTGACACGCCAAACCAAACCTTTTATAACGGTTTGCTCATTTATGAACGTGTCATTAGAAGCCACATTTTCAAGTTACCCAATACCTAATCCAACTGTGGCTAAAAAAAACGGAATGGTGCGGGACACTGGACACGACACGGAACTTAATCACAAAGGTATCGAAAGTCCGCAAAGACTGTGAAAAATGACATTCGAACAAAAGAAAATGGCATTCAGGAGGAAAGGTTGTCGCTGAGCAAACTTGGAGGTGGATTACAAAGGATGCCAGAAAGCTTTATGCCCTAGAATTCCAAGGTTAACTAAAATATGTGCTATATTTAGAGGAAACAAAAAACTAAGCTTTTATGAACAGAACACTACACAAGAGCGGAATAACTATAGCGACTGAACACTAAAAAAGCTAGCACGCGGCCAACAAGTTCTTCAAACATTATCTTTTTTTTTTTTTCGAAAAGTGTTCATAGTGAAGAACCTCCCTATGGCGAATCGACCTATGTGACCAGTTGCTCTGCTACGAGTTGCCCTATGACAAGTTGTCCTACAACGAAGGACATTGAAAATAAAGTGAGTAGACAGGGGAGCCAATTAAAGTTACAACTTTTTGAGAAAAAACAAAAGAAGACAGACGACGGACGAAAAATGGGACAACCGCAAGACGTCTCAGCTACTAAACTTTAAGGGCAGAATCATATATATATATATATATATACAATATCCCACACACGTCTCCCTGAAATTTGCACAGGTCACTGTGACCTTGAATTAGGGTACTAATCATCTTTACCTCAATTCAAACCTACGACCTCAACTCGCACAAGGCAGTGCAAACCTATCCTCTCCTTCACACGTTCACACAAATACCAAACTCGGCGCAACCATCGCACATCCATACAAAGGCCCCCCAATGACGTCTGATAAGGCGCCCTAAATAGCAAAACCCTTTCTTGAAAAAAAATTACGAAAGCAAAATGTTTTGTTTTACCTTATTTAGTCTGATCGACGGTTCAGTAATGCAATTCCTACGGAACCAATCCGGATTGTGTTCTTCCTGCCTCCTTTTGCATAATCTCTTTCTCTGCTGAACACAACAGTACCATTTCAATCAGGCAAATATTTATTGCTAGAGCCCCGTGCCGATAACAGTTTGATCACCCTCATCCGATCCGCAGCAAACTTGTATCCGCATCCGAACGGCATACGCAGAAATTCGCATCCGAATCACATTCGCAAAATGTTGAACCGCATGCGACGCGCAATGCGCGAATTAATTTTACATAAACAAATCAAGCATGAATATAAAAAAAAATACAGGAACATCCACTAAACGATTTTTAAGACTGCTTCACACATTTGCGTGAGGCCGACCGAATGCGACTCAACGGCCGGCGACGTTAATAAATTTACGGATTGCTTTGGCAACGGGGCGGTTGTAAGCGGCTTAAAACCCCGTCGCCATAGCAACCCGTAAAAGGACTAACGTCGCAAGCTGTTGCAGCCGCCCTCGGTCTGACTCACGCAAGTGTGTGAATCGCTCTGCAAGGAGTGCGTTCGTTTCCTAAAAGGGGGCGTGCGTGGCGTTTCTCAAGAGTCGTACTAACGCATTGTCTCAGAATCCATCTATGAATCTTTCTGGGATTTTTTTTTTTCAGCCTTTTTTTGCACTTTGCCGGTCAGACCACGTTGAGGCTTTTGGATACGGTCATCTATATTACTCGTGGAAAGAACCACATCCACACCACTCGTGGAAGGAACCACATCCATGTCAGTAGTGGAGGGAACCACATTCATCGTTTTAACTACACTCACATCACGACCCACGCACTGCTACTACGGAAATCCAGAGCGAAGAACCTCCCCCGACTAGAGAGCGGCTGCTGAGCACGCACTCAGTCCACTGCGCTGCGGCGCCTCCTCCACTCTGGCTCCGCGCTAGCTGTGCGACACTGCTTCGGCAAAAACGAAGACTGTCGTTTTGAGGAAAACCCGGCGGTGTCTATCAGTTTGCCAGCGCCGGGGAGAGAGGGAGAGGGCGCTTCGGACCAATGTGAGTGTAGCACGCGTCACCCTCTCTCACTATTTGTCTCTCACTATTTGTCTCTCTCTGTCCGGCCTGAAAAATAAATGACACCGCTGATGTTTTGACAAAAGGAGCGTTCTAATGCTAACGTGTTAAAAACAAAATTTGGATGATATTCAATAAGCCGTCTGCTTACGTTTGCACGAAGAACATTTTGTGTCAGAAGACGGCAGAGCCAATTTATCCTATTATGTTTTATGGTATATATATATATATATATATATATATATATATATATATATATATATATATATATATATATATATATATATACGGTTTATTTCCTGGGTTCTCAAACGTTCTCGTCCTCGATCCCTGTAGCGAGCACCTCCTCTTCTTTCCTTTTTCTTCGCTGTTACACCAGCCCCCCCCCCCCCCCCCTCCCCTATGAATTGATAACGATCGATTTCATGGACCGAGTTCAGGTGCATGATGTGTGTGTGTCGATGAATGTGGGACGTAGTGCTTAAGGTGGCTACGATGTGTCGTGAATGTTGCGTTGGTATGATGGGGATTGCCAGTACAATCACGAACTCGAAATGTCAAGGAACCCAGTTGACGAAGAACGTCACAGGGACCTCTGTAACCTGGAAAACACTTTTCAGCCCGGCCTTTCGTTTGAAGGGTTTGGCGTGCCAAAACCCAGTCTCCACAACGTACAGAAGTGTGTGTGTGTGTGTGGGGGGGGGGGGTGGGGGGTAGGGGTGGTGGAGCTGTGCGTTCCTGAGTGCGTACCTGGGCACACAACATGGAATCGCGAGCATTCTTTCTCACGGCTTGGAAACGGCGTCGAGAGCTACTTGTAAAGTTCTCTGCTCTTAGCTTCCAAACGGCATTGTCCCCAGATTCGTAGGGCAGAACTGTTGCACGTTCATACACTATTTGGAAAGGGGTAAACACGGTTGTTTATTGTTCAGCACTGTTCATTGCAAAGGCTGCGTATGACACCCGGTCGTCCCAGTTGTTGTGTTGTTCGTTCGCGTAGCTCGTGAGTATGCCCCTGATGGTGCGGTTGGCCCGTTCAACAAGACCATCTGTTTGTAAATGGTGTGACGCTGGTTGAGCGTGATGAATACCATGAGCTTTCATTTCCCTCGCAAGCCGACGGGAAATAAAATATGTGGCGCTATCACGCACGATGACGCGAGGTAAACCACGCCGAAGAATAACTTGTTGTCGTAAGAACTGCACGATGTGGTCGACCGCGGTGCTTGGAACTGCACGTAACTCTACCCATTTACATAGCGAATAAATGGCGATGAGAACATACTTGTTACCATTTGGATTAGGGGGAAACGGGCCGAGATGGTCGATGCCGAGAATTTCATAGGGTGTTTTATTCAGTGGCACAGGCTGGACTCCACAATTTATGGTGTGGTCGGCAATTTTCGTGACTGACATTTAATGCACGACGCTATGTATTCGGCAACATCTATGCGAACTCGTGGCCACCAGTAGCGCTCCAAGATCTTCTTCGTAATTTTGTCTTTTCCTAACTGTCCAGCGGTTAGGTTGTCGTGACACAGGGGGAACACGGCGATGCGTATCTGCGTGGGTACAAAGGGCAACCAACCTTGCGTACCGCGGTCGCAGAGAAGTCCATGACAGACACGATAGGCGCGGCGTAGAAGTCGTTCTGCTGTACGGGAAGGAGATCTCAGTTGCGACGTTATATCTTGAACTTTTGGGTCGGAAGCTTGAGATTCAGCAAGGTTAAACATGGGGTGCAAAACGAAACCTCTTCTTTGTTCAGTTCTTCAGCTGGGGCTATCGGATGGCGCGAGAAAAAATGGGCGTCCGTGTGTGATATTCGCCACCTCGATGACAGATATTCAACTGATACTCTTGGAGTGGTAAAGCCCAGCGAGCAAGCTTGGGGATAAGGTTTCGTTTAGATTGTAACCAAAGTAACGCAGAGTTGTCTATAACGGCTGTGAAACGATGACCATACAAGTAGGGTGGAAAGTGTTGAAGAGCCCAGATGAGAGCTAGGAATTACAGCTCCGATGAATGGTAGCGTTGTTCGGCATCGGTAATGCGCCTCCTGGCGTAAGCGATTACTCGTTGACATTTGTCGGGGTGTTCTTGGAGTAATATGGGTTAAGATTGGTGCCCGGAGAAGGCTTTTCTTAATGTCGTTGAAGGCACGTTCTTCGTTTATTGTCCATCGCCAAGGGTGGTTTTTATGAAGTAGGAGTGTGAGGGGTGTTGCACGACTGGCGAATTGTGGTATAAACCGGCAAAAGCAGGATGCAAAGCCGAAAAAGCTCTTAACCTCTGAAATGCGGCTTGGTCTTGGATATTTTGACACCGCTTCCAGTTTTTCAGGGTCGGGTTTGATGCCATTCTTAGTGATAACGTGACTAAGATTGAGAACTTCTTTTAAACTGAAAAAGCATTTTTTAGGTTTGATTCGTAAGTTCGCTCCTTGTACTGCGTCAAGAACAAGCTCGAGTCGTCGGTTGTGCTCTTCAAACGTCGTCCCGTATACAATAATGTCGTACAGATACACCAGTGCCATAGTCCACTTGACGTGGCCTAGAACTCTATCCATAAGGCGTTGGAAGGTAGCTGGCGCGTTACAAAGGCCGAATGGTAATCGCGTAAATTGGTAAAGCTCGGCAGGAGTTATGAACGCCGACTTTTCGGCATCATCGGGGTTCAGAGGTACTTGCCAATATCCTGACAAGAGATCAAGGGTTGTGAAGTAACTGGCGTCTTGCAGTCAGTCAACCGAATCATCAAGGCGAGGTAGGGGATATACGTCCTGTTTTGTGATGCTGTCGACCTTCCTGTAATCAACACAGAAACGTACAGTCCCATCTTTTTTTGCGTAGCAAGACGACCGGTGACGACCTTGGGCTGTTGGATGGTGTGACAATTCCTATCATAAGCATATCGTCAACCTCTGTTCGGATGACGGCTTGCTCTACTGGAGCAAGGCGACGTAAGGATTGGTGAATGGGGGCATGATGGCCTGTACTAATGTTGTGTTCCGCAAGATGTGTGTATCCGAGTTCGTACGGAGTTAGTTTCACATATGCCCGTTAGGTTGTGAGTAGTTCTTTGAGGAATTCAATCTGATGATTTGCGTGGGTTGGACCAAACTGGAACAGATCCATTGGCATTTGTGCGACATCTGAAGAGTGACAGAGTCATGCCCGAGATTCAAAATCAGGATGCTGAAATGACCTGCTATACTTGTAGTCAGCGTTCGCGGTACTGCCACTTCGTAGCAAGGTTTTGAAATCCGGGAAGCATCATAGACAATGTCCCTATTAAGATGGAATGAGTTTGACCCAGACATGTACAAGTTACTCAAAATAGGTAGTTAAGTTTTTGAGTATCGACGCCAAAAGTAATTGGAGTAGAGTAGAAATTACGCGATCGTAATAGTAATGGAGTAAACTACTAACTACTGTAGAAAGTAGCGAGTTACTTTGAAGTTACTTTCTTATATTTTTGTGGTAGCAAAATGAACAGCAGTTTTTATCCGTGAAAAACCCTGCGAGCCTAGATAAATGCAGTCATTTTAAGGCTTGCGTTTTCACCAAAACAGTTTATTTGCTTGCAGAAGCAATTGACTTTCAAAGTTCTCGATAGAAGAGTTTTCTCCATTTCCTCGTAAAGACGTCCCCAGCCAAGCTAAAAAGACGTTCCACCGACGCGCTGGATGAACAGCAGCGTTGAATTTGAGAAACAAGCTGTTCAGGGTCTGGTAAGCGGGTGTCGGCATCTTAGGTGTCCATGACGAAACATATACGTTTTGCCTCAGCTAGAGTGTCTTTTAGAATGAACTCTCCTCCTTCTTTTTTCTTCGGCAAGTTGAGATTGTTATGACCTGCCCCTCTTTACTCCTACGACGTTCGGAGAGTCTGCTGAGCGAGTGCACGTGACCATCAAGGGTTCAAGTCTTGCGCCACGACGACGAAAACATCCGGACGACTGCGCGTCTCGTTGCAGTGCTAGTGCTACGCTACTGAAAAAAAAAATTGTTTTGGTTTAACAGAAGATGTAACTAAGTATTCTTCACCGCTGACGCCGGGTCCAACAAACAAATATCGCAAGGGTGACTGGCAATCGTCGCCGGCAAGTACGGAATCCTGACGCGCCCGACACGCCTGACGAGTAAATGGTTTTCAACAAAGAGGAGGTCTCCCTGGCGTGGAAGGTCGGAAGGACGCGAAGGATTACGTAAACAAGCCTCGTCGCTCGTACAGTTGCAGCTGGAAGCGAGAACGTGCTCCAGTGAACGGATTATCCGTGTCTGCGTTTGTGCGCGGAGAGTCCGACTTTAGAAAGGCGTATGCGCTGACGACGAGGCGACCATGGGAACAGGCGCCCAGCTGCGAGGTCATTCCAGTGACGCCTCCCGTGGAAACCCCAAACCGCTTGAGGCAGAACTCAATAAAGGCAGACATAATGAAAACAACAACAACCCTCGGAGTGTCCCCGTCTTTCACGGTTGGAGCTGGAGGCGCGGCGCCTGCGTGCATTACCGGATTATGTCAATACCCGACCAAGGCGTGGCAAGCATCTCATCCTGCGTTCGTGCGAGCCGTTGTTATGTTTTTGCTGCTCGTCGCCACCTTAGCCCAACGATGCCTGTGATGCAGTTTGTACGGTTGCCGAGTATACGTGCATGGGAACGGAATGTGAGGGGGCCCCCAGTTCGGGAATGCCACTTCATCTGCCGGGGTCGAATCTATTTCTGCGCTCAAACTTTTGTGATGAGAAAAATTAGCACTAGATTTTGAAAGTAGTTAGTAATTTGAGTAGAAGTTACCTGAAAAACGTAGTTAAATTAAACTACTAATTGCCCAAACAAAGTTGTATTTGAAAGTTACCAAGTTACTGGGAAAAGTAGTTAAACTACAGTAGTTTGAGTAGAGTAGTTGATATACGTCCAACTCTGGTTTGACCGCAAGTTGATCCATATGGCTGTCTCTGGTTGTAGCACTATTGTAGCCGCAATATGAACGTCCCACCTTTCTTTTTTTGAACTGAGGATGATTAAAAAAACGTGTATAGTAGAGTTTCCAATACATGGGTTGCACGTGACCTCATTCAAAGAGCGCTCCGATGACCACCGGAGAAGAGGGGAAGAGGGAGCTCCTCTCTTATCAGAATCCTCTTTTGTGCCTCCCGGATTCGTACAGACGTCGCTATTTTCCTCCCATAAGATTGTGGAAGATTAACCTGTCACTCAAAATTCTTACAAAAGAAGCTTCCCTCTCCTCCTCTTACATGGCGGTCAAAAGTATGCGATGGGACGTCAGTGCAATCAATGTATACACTTGCTCCATAAGATGCAGACGATGCCCAGAGAAGTATGGAGTTGCTCCAGACGAGTCGAAGTAGCAAGAAAAACGCAGAAGATGCCCAGGAAGTCATAATATACGACCAAAAGCGTCAACGTAGCGCATACTCATGATATGCACTTTGATCTGATGGCCGAGTTTTTTGACAGGCAGTAGAAAGTTTCCAAGAAAATAAGCCGGTTTTGGCACACCAGTTGTACCGAAGATATGAAGGACACACATAGTTTGAAATTACAACAATGTCTTCAACTGATGTGTGACCAAATACTGTAATTTTTAGTTTCACTTTTCCTCCGGTCGGTATGCTTTCCCCATGAGCAGTTAATAGAACTGGGTAGTCAGGGGATGCTTTAAAGTCCGAGGATAGAAAGGAGATATCAATAGCATTAACAGCTGCTCCAGTGTCAAAAAGTGCGTCCACAACCCCCACGTTTTCAACCAGTACAGGATGGCGGGGAACCAACGTTAACTGGTCTGTAAGTGATGCGAGGGGCCTTTGAGGAGTTTTACGCGGTTCCGCCCCCAGGGAGCGCGAAGGGCGTTCCCGATGTAGCAGGAGCAGCTGAGCATTCGGTTGCAAAATTGCCATGACGTTCAGATCGGTAGCACGACCCAGCGGCATTGTTCCGTGAACGAGCAGACTCAGGCTGAGAGCGCGTGTGCTGTGGAATTGTCGATGGTGGTACTGTTACTCCAGGAGGTGCTGCTGGTTGCATGCCGTTGGTAGCTTGTTCAGCAGAGTTCATCTCCATGGCATATCCGAGTGCGGCTCGTATTGTTTCTGGCATTGCGAGTATTAGAAACTTCTGGACCTCAGGGTGGCCTATGGCATCCAGAAACGCGGCTCTGCCGACACGATTCAATGTATCGGACGTTGCGCCCGGGAAGGATTTGTAGGTCAAACGCTCTATACTTACAGCGAGTTCTGAAAAACTCTCGCTTGCTTGTTGGCGCTGCGAACGTAATTTTGCATAGAATGCTTGCTGCAGATGTTCATCACCGAAACGATCGCGCAAGCTAGTGATTAATGCTGCGTAAGCGAGCCGGGTTCCTTGGAGTACCTAAAGATCGCTGAGGGCAGGGCCACCAAGTTGCGCGATGACAGCGCGTGCCTTCTCGTCTTCAGTCGAGTTCTTTGCATCGGAAATGATGTCAACCTGCTGTAAGTCAAGATCCAAGGGTGTTTCGCCATAAAATGGCTTTAACTTGAGACGGGGTTGACCAGAAGATATAGTCGGGTGGCTTGTGAAAGGAGCCTGCTCAACTGCAAAGACAGTTGGTTCCGCTGTTTGCTGAAGCGTCTCCAGAGCAGCTACTCGACGGCATATGTTGGCATGACTTGCGGTTAGAAGGTCCGAAGATTGCTGCGTAGCGGCCATGATTGTTTGAGTTTGCAGTTCCAACAGCCATTGCAACGTCTCCAATGTCACCGCTGTCGTCGAAATGTCCGTTGGTGCGGCCACCGATTGTGAAGTGGTTTCCTCTGCTACTGGGCTTGGGAAGGCGGCTCCCCGGAAGGCGTCTCCTGTACCGTTAAAGGACATTGTCGAGTTTCTCATCCCACCACTGCCACCAATTTGTCACGGTTTATTTCCTGGGTTCTTCAATGTTCTCTTCCTCGATCGCTGTCACGAGCACCTCCTCTTGTTCTTTTCGTTTTCTTCGCTTTTACATATATATACATATATATATATATCGTAAAAAAGAGGGGAATGCGATATATATATATAAAGGTCTGTCTCAGGCCGAAACATCGACGAAATTTACGAATAATATGTTTTAAAAAACTCCAAGAACTGTCTCAAGTGCGTTTTCTGCCGTATATACTTTTCCTCATCATGCGCGACGTTTTTCTCTCTTTCTTTCTCTATATATATTTATTTATAAAAAGCGATCCTACTAGAGATTCTTCGTATCACTGGGGAAGGGATCGCAGTTATGAGATTGTCTTGGGGGTGCATAACACTTTCCAAAAGATGCGCCCAAAAAGGTATTTTCATTTTTCATTCTTGCTTTGTAAAACGCATTTAAAAAGACGCCTATTTTCTAAACATAAAACTTATTGAATGACATTGCGTCATACTAGTTAGGCCAAACAGTAAAATAGTGGGAGAGGAAAGACGATCACTAAACGCAGCAAAGTACTCGTATATATGGCGAGAGTGCACTGCTGGGAAAATATCACTATATTCACTAATGTCAACAGTTCCTATCGGTTTCAGTTTAAGCACGAAACTTCAACTGCATACATGAAACCACGTACTTGGAAATACCTTGACAATTGTCAAAAAACGAAAGAAAAAACGAACAAACACGCACACAACGTTTTACTTGTCGAGGTTGCTGTGTAGGAGAAACAGTAGATTGTCAGCATGGTCGTATTCAGACTGGTTGGTCTCTTTTAAATTAAGGCCCGCTAATTAGAAGTCCTTTTCATCTCGTGCATGTGATGCTGGTATGGTAGGCACGAACTAATTTGCGAGATTGAGGTAAGGAAGCTCGAGCTGGCGCAAGTTTCCGTACCACTCACCTATTCACGCTACACTATGCGGCCTCACACGTTTATGGGCCGGCTCGGCAAAAATATCGATCCGGACCGATCAGCATCCGCAGCCCCTGGCATCCGTATCCGATCAGCAATCAGTCAAATTTGATTCACTTTTATTCGCATCCTCCAGTTGACTTCGAATATCAGCGGATAATTTTCGGTTAATCTGCGGATATGCAGGACTTTAATTATGGAATTTTCGCACATGTTTGACGACCTCAGAGTTCAGAGACCTGTTTTTAAGAGCCGTCATGTGCTCAAGAAGCCTATCATTTAAGCGCCGTATCGTGTGGCCCACGTAAGAAAACCCTCAAGCCATCGAAATATCTTAAACTACACCAACCTGGCAATCAACAAACGCTTCCCTGCGCCGTTTTTGGAAACCATGTGCTCAGCTCAGCCTGTTTAGCTTAAAGTCGGAAGTAAAGGCCACCTTGACCCCGAGCCTCCCGGCAACCGCCAACAAGTTGTGTGAAAAAGTATGAAAATAAATGTACGCAACCTTGTCTGGTTTCTTCCTTTCTTCCCTCGACACTACTCTAATTCCAACCAAGCTTTCCATTATAATTCCCTCTTCAATTCTACATGGTTGAGAAAACCCCGAGACTGTGGGTAAACGACACGACACTAAAAAGTCTCTAACACAGCTGAAATTTTTATTTTCCGAAACTTGGTTATATAGGCACTTCGATACAAAAGAAAAAAGGGGAGAGGGTGAGAACCCCAAAGAATGCCACTTTCCACCAACGTATCCTCTGACTAAACAAAAAGGACAACGCACTCTGCGTCATGCACTTCTTTTATCTTTGACCCCTCGCTTCCCGACCACCAAACACACTGGTAACCCCAAGCCGAGAAACACACATACAAAAAGAAAAGAACGGCCCATCGTCCCCTCTACCCGGAAACCTACCGAGATAAACCTTGAAGGTCACAACTTTTCACATCCTAAGAAAACGCCGAAGTTCGTTGTCCAACCCAAACGACGGCTTATTAACTGCGTTCCCGTGACCTAATATTGTTCATGACTCTTTTATCAACCGCTTATGGTCATCTTTTTCCCGCAACTCTACTGAAGTTAAATGCCAGAACGGTACACAGTTCCTACATTCGATCAGATGTTTTGACAGTTCGGAGTACGGGTCTTTTTTCTTTATGCAAAGTTTGTGTTCCGTCAACCGCTCATTTATACACCGTTTAGTTTGTCCTATATAACAAAGGCCACAATCAAAGGGTATCTTGTAAATGACACCCGACGAACATTCCACATCTTTTTCTCAGTGTTTTATCGTGCAACCTGAAACAGTCGAGGCAAAAGGGGTCAAACGGCTCAATCTATAGTCTGTAGAAAAGGCAGTGTCAACATTAAACCTGCTGGCTGACGCCTTGATGTTGTGAGAAATTTTATGAAAATATGGAAGGACTACTTTTCTGAATTAACTTCTTTAGAAATATTATATACACCAACTGCCTTCAAATATCTTCCTGAGGATATCCAGCAACCTCAAAACGTTCTTTCAGACGACGAAGAGAAGAGCCAATAAAATGTGAGCATGACTTCTGTACTGCTGAATTGACGAGATTCCGAATTATTCCCTGTTTGACATGTTTAGAATGGCAGCTATTGAAAGGAAGAAGAGGTTTTGCTTCGAACTTTCCGTACTCCCAACGAAGGCCTGAACTAGTCCTAAGTTGAATATCGAGATATTGTAAACGGTCGTCATTCGGTCTCTCTAGCGAAAACTTTAATTCGGGTGCTGCTTCGAACACTACCTTCTCCAAGGAATCCGCCAAGGAACCATCTGTAGAAGAAACGAAAATATCGTCTACGTACCTCCTCACCAGAATTTCCTTAGGGACCTACGTCTAAAGGACTCTAGAAGATGCAGATCTAGGTCTCTTAGATAAATATCAGAAAGAGCTGGGGCTATCGCCGATCCAATACACACACCCTGTTGCTGGATGTATCTTTGACCGTTACGTTGCACCACCGTAGAACCTAGGTACACCTCTAAAATCCTAAGAACAGCCTGAACAGATATCCCCGACTGCGACTGGTAACTGACCAAATGTTCTTAAAAAACGCTGCTTACCCTAGCCAATAAAGTCTTAGGTTCCAAAGAATAGTAAAAATCTTTTATGTCAAGTGACAAGATCCTGCACCTCTTTCCGTGGAAAGGTTGCAAGTCAGCCACTAAATCATCAGAACATCGCAGCGACAACGGGGATCTTGTATCAAAGATCGTGAGAGTCTTCTGAAGAAATGAGGACACTATTTTCAGCCATGTGCCATTCTCGTTTATGACTACTCTGAGAGGAAGATCCACCTTATGATCTTTAGGAAAAAATTTTATGCCAAACGTGTCTTTAGAAACATTATTAAGGTTAAATGATAATTAGCAATCTAACCACCTAAACTTCACTTTTGTAATTCTCTTATATTTTTTAGCACTAATCAGCTTGAGATTTCTTGGCAACCATCGAATATGCAGGAGCGATAGTTTTAGGTTTAGTTTAAGTAATATTCAACGCGCAACTATGTAATCGTAAATCCATGCCACGTTCTAGCTGAGAATTAAAGGCAGTCTCAAAGGAACTTTCCGCTTAAGCTGTTTCTTCTTAGGAGACGGCGGTGACGGCATCATCATAAGAACTGCATCATTTAAGAAATACTGTGAATCAGATGTGTAACTCAAAATTGAAACGCAAATGAATCTAAACACAAACAAATTGTAGCTGATAGACCACCAACTTAAAAGACAGCAACATAAAAAAGAAGGCGACACTTTCTATTTATCTTCTAACTTTCAAAAATTGTTCCTCGTGTACTCGTATGCTGTCTATTTTTGAGTGTAAAATAAATACACTGAAAAACGGCAGCTCATCTTATTTACTGCATAGCAGTTCGAAAAACAAAAATCAATGCGACCAAAGTAGTGAGGTCGCCTGACAAGACGGCTACAAACGGTACTGTGTTTTTGTGGTGCTTCGTTGCAGGGTACGTCCGAATGCGATAGCATTTCGATGTTTTGTTTCCTGAAGGCCATATCCCGCTGATTAAATTAAGGCGAACCTCGCTTTCTCGCTCAGGCTTTGCCTGTGGCAGAACGAGCCCACCTTGTTTCCCTGTGCCTAGCGAAGCGCTGCTCTCTCTTTTTCCGGCTTCTGAATGGCACGAGAAAATACGCCGAGTCTCAGTGGACCACCACATCTGTACAGGGATGTCCTATTGAGTTTGCTTTTTTTTTTCTTTCTTGCAAGCAATTCTGGATACGACAAGATCACTTCCATAACGCGTATGTCTTCTATTATATATGATGGGGAATAAATAGATATGATTTGGCTATACCTTGTAGAGACAGAAATATGTTGAAAGAGGAAACCGCATCTTGTCTAGCCGGTGCCTAGCCACTTCTCTGCCTCGCGCTTCCCGCGTGGCCGTTTTCCTGTACTTAGCGGGCCTTTGTTGTTCTTTTTCTGCTCCATAATCCCACAACATTTTGTATCGGATGGTAGCTCGTGCTACCCAGAAAACATTTCAACATTGGTATAAATTCTGTCTCCAGCTAAGTTATCGACACCACCGATTTGGTGTATTGTCACGCTACCCTAGACTTTTTTCACCAATTGTCTAACCTACTTTTCGTAATGGCAATCTTTTGTCTTTCTACTCGTCTATCCTCGCCAGCGAAGACCACGCTCCCGTCAAATTCGTTACCCCTTTTAGAGAGGAGAGGACAAAGCCCCATGTACTTTCAAATTTTCCGGGGGACTTCCGACAGAAATTATATCTGACTTAAAAATATCCCCCTCCCCCTTCTCCCTCCCCTTCAATTAAAAACAAAGACCTGCAATGCGGCATTGAATTTCACGTTTAACCAGTTAACGTCATGATCTGTGTCATGTTGCTGAATTTGTTTTAAGATGCTTACTTTTTTGTAGCGTGTTTTTCTGCTTCTTTTAGTAGAACGCAGTGATTATCTATACGTCTGCTATTCGAAAAAGTAGGGGAAGATAAAAAAAAATGTGAAGCATGTAGTGAAGCATGCCTACCAAAGTGATTGAATTCAACCCCGCCAGTCAATCGCTCCCAACTATTTCAATAAAAGACATCTTCGAAGAAGTATGCGTACGCTAAGCAACAATAATCATTACGACGTCGACGTAGGGGGGGGGGGGGGGGGTCAAGCAGTTTCTTTTTTGATAAAATTAAATAAAATGAAATAATGGGTATTGGTTCCACTTCTTTTTAACGGTTCAAGAATCGGTTGAATTGACCAGAGAAAGAAAAATGATTGGTTTCCCGAGAGCATGGACATGCTTTATAAGCCCAGACTTGTGAGATTGCGTTGCATAGTCATGTGCTACACATGTGTCACCTTCAGTTCGACGGCAGTCGTCGCTATGATTCGATGGAGCCCATCATGCAGCGCCGGATAGCTGGATGTTATTGGCTTTACCTTTACCTTGTGTAACTGGCGTAACCTGCGCCATCTAGCCAAATGTGTCCCGTCACAGCGGTCATTGCTTTAGCGTGTTTGCCTTTACGGACAAAACCAAGCGCATATAGTGAATGCGCCGGAATCACAGTCCGTAATTATTTTGGCCTGCGAGTGAATACCCACAAAGAAAGAGAGCGCCTCGACGGTAAATTTCTTTAGCGCTACCTGTTCCGCTTACTTGCATCGTAGTGTCGGCTACGGGCTGGCATGTAGTGAAACGGAATATAGCTCCGTAACACCCTGATGAAAAATGAAAGCCGTTTACAACTCCCTGTAACGCCGAATTAGAGCGCAGCTCTTGAGGAGGGGGGAAGGCGCGGAGGGGGGGGGGGGGGGTCACGTGACCTGAGGGGCCACGTGACCTGGGCGGAGGGTCACGTGACATCGTGGGTCGCGTGACCGGGGGGTCACGTGACCAGGGGGGGTCACGTGACCTGAGGGGGGTCACGTGACCTAGGGGTCACGTGACCTAGGGGGTCACGTGACCTTGCGGTTACGCCGACGCCGACGCGACGCCGACGCCGCTCAAGCCGGAAACGGGCGCCTAAGAGCTGCGCTCTAAAATAAATTACAGGAGGAGCTAAGGCTGCGCGTTTAAGAGGGTAACGCGGTAGCTAAATTTAAGCCCTGCTTGTTCACAAGCCGATCAAGGGTGTCTTCGTGGTCTCATTCTAATTTCGAACATGGTAGCGAACGCATGTGGAATGGAACGCTCCGCTGTCAGTCCAAGACGGCGGCTCCGAGCCGCGGTGAACCCGTAAGCGGTGATGTTCCGGATGACTACGCAGTGATACTGCGCACCCTGCCGACAGGAGAAGCCATGAAATACAGCTTAGTGCTGCATGCCGATACGCAAGGGCGGCCGTACCGTACTGAAGACTTAGTTGGGCCTCTGAACCAGGCGGGAGTTCGGGAAGACGTGGAAGGACTGCGCGCGTTTAAAATGGGGCACGTCTGGCTGCTGAAGCTGCACACCACCTGCGCCAAAAAGCAGCTTCTGCGAGCAAGGACCACGCTGGTGAAGGGGCGACCCTGCCTGGTCATTGATCCCGAAAAACAAGAACTGAAGGTAAACGTCCACTGGGTAGCATACGACGTATCTTCAGATGCCCGTCGACGGACTTTCGAGCCATAAGGGGAGGTCAAGAATGTTACCAGAGAGAAAGGGGGAATAAAGGGCCTGGCGGAAGTTCACTACCGTCATCGCAGGCGTGGTACTCCGTGAAGATTTAACAATGGAGTCCTTGCCGCATCAGCTCCGCCATTACGGAGGCAGGCTGCTGGTTGTCGTCCCTGGACGCGCACCGGTGTGCCTCCGCTGTCGACGCACGGGGCACATACTGCGCGTCTGTAGAGTGCCGATGTGCGAGGACTGTCGAGCCTTCGGGCATGAAGCGTCGGATTTTGTACGGTCGTACGCTCAAGCTGCTGCCAGCAAGACCACCAACAGTCAGGACACAAACCTCGTAATGAATGAGAAAGAGGCCCAGGTGGCGGCGACTCCGACCGCGGGGATTTCTTCGCAATACCCTTATGCGTCCGGTGCGCTGCAACGCGCACCGGTAGCAATGACAGAAGGCCAGGTTTACTCCATAGCAATGACGTCAGAAAGCACTGTTGGCGAAAATGAGCCCCGTGAGAAGAGCGTCAGTGAGACGACATCGGCTGCAAAGGACGCGACTGGCGCACTGGACGCCAAAGATGGTATTGCATTGAGCTTGGCGACTGAGACGGTCAAGCGGCGGCTCAGCAACACAGAGCAGGGAACCGACCAGTCGCTCCAGCAGACTGGGTGTCCCTGGTTCGTGGCGAGGGACGACGCGCTGGCCGAAGCATCTATTCGTCTCTTCCCAGGTAAAACGAGAGGTGAGCAGAGCGTACGAGGTCTGAGACTCGGTTTCCGATGGTTTCGTTGAACGTTCGTGAACTTGCAACCAGACGACGGCAGCAGAAGCTCTACCGGCTGTTCATCGAGCATGACAATGACATTCTCGCAGTTCAGGAGGACGATGTCGAGAGCGAGGCCTAGAGCGTCTGCATGGTGCAGCCTTTTCTGGTGCGGTATGAGGTTTGCGTTAGTCATGCTGTTGGTTTCTCTGTTGGCTGCTGCCAGTTTCTCACAAAAATTCCTAGGTGTTGCCGTACAAACCGTCAGAACCTGTCTGTCTGGGAAGTTTGTCATCTGCGACTTCTCTGGTATGGAAATTAATGAACGTCATTTGTTCTTATGCACCTAACAAAACTGAAGAGCGCCGTTTTTTTTTTCTTTTCAGAACGCATACCAGCATTGCCAGTCCGATCGTTTTCTCATTATTTTGGGTGACTTTAATCGTGCCTGCCGTGCTGTAGACAGGCCCAACAGAACGCGCTATAAAGATGCCAGTAAACTAGAAATAAGTAAAATTACTGAAGATTTTGTTCTGGAAGACGTCGCACGTTGTGTGTCTATGTCAAACTGTATGCCATTCGCGCCTTTTAAGGCGTCAGTCAAGCTAGGCTGGACAGGGCGTGAATCGTCTAATCGGATCTGGTGTATTTATGTTGGGGTTAGTCTGCAGACAGCGTTGCTTTTAGCGATGACTGCCTTGTTACCTTTTCAATTACTTAAAAAAGAAAGGAGGGGCCAATTTCTCAAAAGAATTATGGCAAATAAATATGAAACTTCTGAAGGCTGTACCATTTCTTTCCATTATTAAGACAATCTGGTGTGACGTGAAACTGAAAGAAGGCAGTGCAAGCGCGCGCTGGGAAGCATTGAAACAGGCGTGAAATTAACAGCACTTGAAAGGACATGTCTTCTCAAGTATCAGGAGAATAATCAAAGATTTGAGCTCCGAAAAAAATGGGAAAAGCTGCTACAGGAAGAATGCCGAGCACCTGGCGTTTTTATTGAGGATATCAACCACTTGAAAGCCTAACTCGAGAGCCTCGATCGCGACCCATACACAGGGATGGCTATACGGCGCGTTCAGAGCGTTTCTTGCTGGTAGAGCAGCTGGCAAAAAGAATGGTGGCGGCGGAAAAGAAATACGCGCGAGCTAATAATGTTGTTGAAATAGAACAGCTTGAGTTTTGACCAGCGATAAAACTCATATTGAGGAGGTTTTTGTTGAACACTATAAAAATGTTCTTTAGTTGTAGCGCCCCACGACTGTCTAGAGTTAGAGACTACTTTCTGTCTCTACCGCCGAAGGTTGAAGGAAAGGATAAGAAATTTGAGTGGAGCCCATCAGCTTATCAGAGGTTACAAGAGTGATATATGACTTGACACATGAAAAACCGCAAGGCCCAGATGTCTTAACTGCTGTTTTTTGGAAAACATGTAAACATAAAATTAATCTTGTTAGTTGAAGTTTTTACCTCGAAAGAAAAGTTATCTCCCTTTCTTTCCACGTACACACAGTGTTAATCCCAAAGTGAAACGACCCCATCAAGCTTCGCAGTGTTAACTCCTACCGTCCAATAAGCCTTATTAATGTTGACTATAAAATATGAATGAAAGTCCTCGCTCGCTGTTTGCAGCGTGTAGTAACGAGTATTGTTGGGCCGCATCAGACATGCGGCATACAAGACCGGACTGTTTTGACCAACATTCATGCTGCGCGCAGTATCTTGGAGTGCAGTGATGCTGAGCTAAGCAAAGTCGCCATGTTAAAAGTTGACTTAGAAAAGGCCTTCGACCGGGTCTAATAACGTTTCAAGCCAAATTTTAAAGCATATCGATATAGGATTCATTAGTTTTGAAGGAGTCCAAAGGGCATATTATAATTGCACGAGCCTTATGGTCAATAAACAGGTAAGTGCACGCAATCCTGTAAAATCTACTGTTAGGGAAGGCTGTCCGCTCTCGCCATTACTATTTGCATTGCATAGTGAACCACCCTGTCTGAGTATCATTCAAGGTGAGCATGTTCGCGGTTTTACCTTGAATGAACATGAGGTTCGCATTTTGGCCTATGCGGACGACATTTCTATTTTTTTGCACATAGAAAACATTTTGTTCTCGGACCGGATGTTCTGTGAACTGAGCTAAATGTTCGGGCTTTGGGCACGGGCGATGGGCATCGAAATCATAATTTTTTGCTCATGTTGCTTGGTCAACCCTTCCCACCGGCGCTATCTAGGCGTACCATTGGAATTCTATAGTGACAACGCAGGTCTATGAACCGAAGTGACTTAAAAGCTACGCGAAAAAGTGGCCCTCGGTGCAGGGCGCCATTTGCCTATTTTCGCGAGGGCTACAGTGTGTGTAATTTATCCTTTGTCGCTAAGCTGAGTTATTTTCTACAGGTATTGCATTGTTCTCGCTTTCACATTTAGAAGCTTCATCGTGTGTTCGCTGTATATGTGCGGGCGTCAAACTGGGGGCGCGTCAGCCGAATGAATTTATTTCGACATGTAGATAATGTTGGCCTCTCTTTGTCGCACCTTTTTATACGCCAAGTTGTTAACCGTTTTCTTTGCATGCGAGATCAACAATATTCCTTTCTGCTTAGTGTTTTTCGGGTTCAGTGGTCGAGTGTCTTGCCCAATTTTATTATTTCATCTTGTGACGGTGCTACGGGACCACTGAGTGCTTATTTGAAGTTGCCGGTGCATAGAGATTTTTAACAACGCGTTTCTCTTTAGAATATCAGAGCACTGTTCCTCAAAAGCGCATTACAAGAAATTTAATTGAAACGACTTTTGCGCACCCTTTATATCAAGCTTTTTACAGTGCATCTTTGGGACATAATGTACCTCTTCACGTTAAGAAAATGTTTGCCCCGCCCTCAGTGAAAACCTTCTTCTTTCAACTTCTCAGTGAAACACTTCCGGCTAAAACATGGCTTGACGAAAAGGGTATATTTGTTCCCCGGACTGTGAACTGTATCTTGTGCAAAAAGCCTGAGTCGATAGAGCATGTGTTGTTGGGTATTTTGGACGCGGTGTTCTAACGAGATGTACTGCAGTGAACCCTGAAAAAGAAACTTCCTTTAAGCCCTCACGGGATACGTTTCCTGCCTGTTGCCGCAACCGACTCTGTGCGCCATAATTTAGCTGTGGTTCTTGGCTTACGCATTATCTTTCAAAACCCCATGGCAGTGCGGCATGCCGATATAG
The DNA here is from genome assembly GCA_013358835.2 of Ixodes persulcatus. Lineage (NCBI taxonomy): Eukaryota > Metazoa > Arthropoda > Arachnida > Ixodida > Ixodidae > Ixodes > Ixodes persulcatus. The sequence continues at coordinate 144,441 of JABSTQ010010577.1, forward strand.
AAGCTCGACCAGTTGGTCACTATATTTGTCAGAGCATTGGTCAAATTAGAGAAGAGTATGAGGTTTTGGGAGATGGGTCTGACTGATTGCCAATCCCAGGCGGACTGGTCACATTAAGATCATGTTAATAAGTCTGCCTATCTCATAATTCAGCTTGCCTATATTTATAAGTGCATTGAAAGTGTATAAGTAAGTGCAATCAAAAAAACAAAATTGTCTCCGTGGGGTAGAAGGTAGCATGTCTGGCTCGCAACCGAAGGGTCATGGGTTCAATCCCGCCTTAACTAAATCGCCTAATTATTTTCCTTCAAAGCAAATGAATTACTTATCGACCAATCAAGATTTTAGCATCTCATAAACAACGACGCCGACTTTTCTGCATAACAAGCTCCTTGAAGCAATCTCTTAAAAAAATAATACAGTCCTACCTGAGAGACATTTCTGGTACGGGTAGTCCTCCGGACATCTCGTCAGTTTCTGCGTTGCCTGTCGGTAGCTCTGTTGTCAGAAACTGCTATACTGGAAAATTTTAAATAGACAATCTAATGGTGCGTTCAGGCTGGCAGGTGCGCGCCCGGATACACGACAATGAGCTGCCGTGGTATCAGCACAAAGGCTTGAAGCTCGGCATTGAAACGTCTGGTACTGAAACAAGCTCGTGGAAAAAACGTTTTTCATTGGGAGTGTACGAATACTGCTTCAAAATGAATAGAGCGTTTGAAACACTCGGAATGGCGCGGGTGAATCAGGGTCGTTATTGTGCTTTGAAGGCAATGAACAACTTAAAACGTTTTCATTCCAACCGGTATCAGCACATTCCTAATTTTTAGCATATGCTAACAATTAAAAACTTCGCCTCACGCGCGCTATGTGTGTCTTCCACCGGGCTTTCGTGGCGCATGCGTCTAAAAGGTTATCAAAGACTGAAAGCTCGCGCTGGAGGATTCGTCACATGGCACTGCATATTGTAATGTAATTTAAGATTTATTTTTCAAAAAACAGATATGCCAAAAATGATTAAAACTTTCTTGGATTACAATCGGTCGAACGCAATCCTTGGAAATCGTCCCTTCGCCAATCACTCCTGTTTACATTAAGAAGAAAACAAAAACGGTGGTCCGGGCATTCACAATTGAAATTTAAAATGATGATGGTTGGTTTGTTCGAAAACAAGCAAACATAAACTGAACATCGTATTGCTTTCAGAGTCAGCTGGCACGCACCAGTGCACGATTCAGGCATAACGTCGTGGGAGATGAGACGTTTTTGAGGGCTGGCATGAGAAGGCGGTAAACAAGCGGAGTCTAAGGAATAATTTAAAGTACAAAGATGCAGCGAATGTTTATAATGAGGGATTTTATGGGAGCTACAGAGTTTCCTCAGTAGGAAACCTACGGTTTACATCTATTCATGTAATGCTTAGTTGTAGATACATCAAGGAAGCAATACGTAACTCAAAAGGAATATATAATTTTGAAAGTACCGCTATAGAGCACGTAAACTAACTGTGTTAAGGCATCTTGGACTGCTTGCCAAATCGGTTACTCAAAATAGCGCGCTGCAATTTACTACAGAGGTGGAAGCAGGTGGTGCAAGTTTACAGTGAAAATATCAAGGAATGAGCTTACCTCATTTACATATATATATATTCTGGGCAATCTACGCCGCCACTTCGAAGACGATGCACGCGTAGTGAGAAGTGCTGCCGACAGATGGCGTACGCTGCGTCGCCGGAGCGTTGCCCGATTAGGGTTCCTTTCTGAATCGTCTTCTATCACAGCCCGAATCGGCCGGCGCTCCTTCGACACGGCATGGGCCATCTGTCGGCAACACTTCTCACTACGTGGTGTGCGTCGTTTGAGAGTTGGCTGCGTAGATTGCCCGAAAATAGGTTTCTGTATGCTTGTTCTTTTCTTTTGCTTCTTTTACGAGGCAAGTTTTTTGCCTTGCCCACTTTAGATATCCAACAACTTCTTGCACCCCTGTGGTAAATCGCAGGACGGTACGTTGAGGAACCGATTTTTGCTGGCCGCCTAAAGTGAATTGAAACCGTTGGTTCACGGTAATGCATAACTGGAACGCACCGACGTGTGTTACACTAGAGGGTGCAGCGTCAAAAGAATTTACAGTCTCTTATTCTTAGTACTGGTATTTGATTTTTTTTCTAGTTACGAACCGCTTTGAAACGGCTGCGAATAAACAAAACCCGGCGCAAGAAAAAAAATGGATAAAAGAGAAGCTAGTTGAATTTCAAACAGGTCTACTCTCGCTTTCCTTCACAGTATATTGAGTTTTTTGTTTTTTTAACAACCAGTGGCTAATATTTGTTCAAGTGATTAATTAGGCCTCACGGGGACAATATTTCTCAAAAAGCGGAAGAATGTGGGAGTATCGCTATGCAATATTACACTGAGAAATTTTATATTACACAGAAAAACGTTAGCTTGCTAACGCCATTGATCAGACCATTTCTGCCCCGAAGTTATAAAAATAGGATCACGCCCACCTATGTTTCTCATGGAAAATCAAATGCCTATTGAGGAACGATATTACAAAAAAGCACGATTTTGTTTTATAAACTAAGGATATGTTTGGACGTTCTCCTGTTTCTTATTTTGTACATTTTATCGCTTCCATTACCACGGTGCCACTTACCTACGTTTCCTTCTGGGAAGACAAAAAAAAAAAACCTGTATAATTTGTCTAATAAACATATACCAGCTTATATACACCTTTTTCGTTTAGCCTCGGACCCAGCCACGTTGTCCCCATATCCGGTATGCGTTCCGAAAAAAAGCAAGAGATTACAACACCGAACAAGTAAAAAAGTATAGAAGAGTCATAACAAGAACGAATTGCGGTTGCAATTAAAACGTTAACACGTTCTACTGTCGAGGCGAGAAGAAAGCGATGTTTTCACGCATACCGGAAGTGCCACAATTGAAGATGGCGGCGCCCACGTAGAAAAGGTGTATAATTTACACACGGAGTGTGCAAGTTCTCATATTATCTTATATGTTTTCGTACGTCTAGTGGACGCCTTTATGTAATCAGTTATACTATCACTGACAGATTAGGAAGAGCATGGCATATTAATTTCATGCTCAGGATGTTTGCTTCTTTATTGTTTCTCTTGCCCTTTTCTCGGCTAACGCATCAATCTCATTGGATATGGAGCTAAAATTGGATGTTCGGGATACGCCACGTCCTGCGTTACTTAAAGTAGCACTGGCACCCCCCCCCCCCCCTCCCCCTCGATTAAGTTTGTTATTCGCCAGGATATATAGTATGGTGTCAGAAGAGTAGACAACAATATTTTACTGCAGCGTCACGTATATTATATTTTAATTTAAAAGCAAAAAACGACACTGCTCGAAACCAGAGCAGGACTCAAAAGGAAGAAATATAGAGGAGGAGAGTGTTGCCGGAAGTCACGTGGCCGCACCCGACAGTGTTTGGTTTTCACGATTTCTTGGTTGTGCGATGCAGAATAAAAACAAAAAAAAAACGCCAATATCGCACGTCGTGTCAAAAACGAGAAACTCGAGCACTTGGTGCTTGACGTTTGCGCGTTATTCAAGCTCTTGCCAATTCGTGTTCGCAAAGACGGGCGATGTCTTCAGCTGGCAGAAGGCGCGACAACTCGGTGACGTCTTCGTGAGAATCAGCTTGGTGGTCGGGCGTGTCGTACGGAATAATTGCTAATTGTTTTGATCGGAAAACGATTTTTCTTTTGAAGCTATTAAGATTCACCGGTACCGCGAACAAAAGCTCTAAAGCAGAAGTCCCACGCCCGTAGTCCGCCGCCATCGCTTAGTCCGCTTCGTTCAACCGTCCAGCCCGCGACTCCCGCAATACGACGCGATGTTGAGAAGGACGCAAAGAACATACAGAGTGCTTCCGGCTCTGTGTGCAACTTTTGTTTTTTTCAACCAACGCATTTATAGTTTTTTAGAAGCCACAAGAACGGGTATCATATTGTCCCGATTGAGAAAGGATGAGGCGGGTAATAACTGGAGAAACTAAACGTTTAATATGGCGAACGTTTGCCGAGACAAAATAAGAATGAATGGCAAAAAAGCGAAAGAGTGACTTCGGCCTTTCGCGTAGGAGCCAAGCACGATACTCACTCGGCCACGGGCGCGCCACCTACTTGGCCAGCTGCGCACGCGGAATTTTTCCCCCCTTTAAAAAAGTGCACCGCCCTGATGCATCACAAAACAAAACAAAACAAACGTAACGGTGCACTGAAGTGTAACGCATATTCGTGCAGTGTACCCATCCGACGGCCCCCAGCACAAGTCCGATCACAGCTCACGAAGACCCATCGAAGAGAAGACCGTGGCCCGATCAAGTCGCCCCACCCTAGGCCTACCCCCGGAATTGGTACTTTTGCCACCCAAGACCAAGCAGCCAACGAGGCCGACGATGGACAACCAGTCGTCGCCGACCCCGGCCGCCGCCGCCGTCGTATACCTGCCCGTCGCACCCCGTACTGCGACGTATTTTCACTTGGATGTCCATGAGAACATCGGGGATTGGCTGGAACACTATGAACGTGTGGCCGGCAGAAGGGGTGTGGACGGCAAAAGGAGCAGTGCTTGCAAACATCTACTTTTCGCATGAAGAAACTGCGAGGCGCTGGCTGAAGAACTACAAGGCTTACCTTTGTGGGAGGAGTGTAAGCAAGAACTGGAGAAGACGGTTGGACCCTTAACGAAACGCAGCGTATTAAAAATATACTTAGTATATTTTTAGTGCACTATAAGCAAGTGAGAGTGATCGAAATACCCCAAAAGTAAAATAATAATATAAGCCCCTTTCTAATCGGAATATATATTGGGAGGACGCTTAAAGTATATGCGCTATTAGTGTATATTAATTGCACTCATAACAAGAGTACATGCGTCTAAAGTATTTAAACTACGTTGTTAGTAATATTTAGGAATGCATATATTGAACAATTTAAATGTACGAAGGAAGTTCCTCAAAAATATATTTCAAGCGTGCGGAGCCTCTACTCATCGTGCACTCGGACTCCTACGGAAACCGAAGGCAACCTTGGCCGGAAAAGTGTCTTTCAAGGTTTGACAGAGCAGGGGGTCTCCAAACCCCAGCCAGCTGAGGCTTTCCGACATGCCCGCGGCTGGCCGCGGTCCTTTCAGTGACGCCCGCCCGCGGCCCGCTTGAAGCAGGCCCACTGCTACCAAAACAAAAATAAACCTTTGCAAAAAAAGAAAAAAGAAACCGGCGTTGCTACGTGCACAAGCAGCTAGCAGCAATAGTAGAGCTATTGTTTTGCTTACTTTGCATTTTTATATTTATATTCCGGCCCATTTAGTTCAACAAAGTTTCGTCGACAATGTTCGTTTCCTTTTTTATGTGTGTTAATCGTAAAAAAAGAAATGTCGTAAATATCGCCAAATGCCTAGACAAAACAAAATGTTCGAGAAAAAAAAAAAGCAAGCCTACACTGTGGATCGAACCCGGGTGCCCGTTTGAAAACGGTAGGCGACACTCCCCGTCCTCGAAGACGAACGAAGTTGACCAGAGGAAAATCGGCGACTCCCTCGCCCGGGGGAGGAGGCGGAGGGCGGTGTTTAGATTTTTTTTTTTTTTTGCCCGATCCCCCAAAGGTCTTCCTGGAAAGTACACTACCTGCCCGGTGACAGTTGCAGAGAGGTAAAGGGACAAGAATATTAAGCATGGGAAAGAAAAAACGAAAAAAATGAAAGAAATTTTTGAATTAAATAATTCAAAGCGAGGTGGCGCAAGCTACCCCCCGGCATAAAGAGAACAGCCAGAACAGCCAATATCCATCCATCCATCCAATCACGCAAAGGCTTGGGCCGACGGTTGCGCCATAGAGAAATATAGTTCTACGTAAAGAGTGGCCACTCAAGCCGTTTCGCGGCCCAGGAGTTAGGGACTCTACTGGCCGTTAGTAGGCGCAACAGTGCCACTTATTTTGAACATTTGTCAGATATATAATACTAATAAATAACTTCATTGTATAGAGTAAACTTTTAAAATTCTTACGAACTTTCAAAACTTTCAAAAACGACTTCAACGGCTGTGGCTATGGCTGCGGCACGACGGTTGGCTTCGGAGTCGTGTACTCGACGGAGGGCGGACAGGGGCGGATACTCCGGCTGCTTGGTCTGTGTCTCTTGCCTCGTTGTGTGGGTTGAGTAACGTTGGGTTGAGTTGGTTCCGCGGCTTGTTGTCTCGTGCGGGTTTCTAGTCATTCTTCAGTTGCGGTCATGGTATACCGTATATGTAAGAAGTATTGTGACTGTAGTTTCTTTGTTGACGGACATTTTCATTCGGTCACTGAATTTAGAAGGCACTGGGCCAGTCATATGTGCCAGCGCCTTTCAGCACATGGTCATACGTGCAAGCGCCTTTCATGGAACTGGGACGGTAATTTTTTTAAATGCCCTCCATCATATTGCATTTGTCGTTGTAAGTCTCGCTGTCATACAGTACTTTTTTTCCAGTGTACATCTGTTGACGCGTTATTCATACATTTTGCATGTGTACTGTTATGTTTGTAATGTATGAATAGCATACATCACTCCTTGTCGTCATAGTTGATGTTTGTTTTGCTTGTCATAGTTACAAAAATAAATACTTTTGTGTGTCAATCCCTGGTGTCGTCCCATGTCGTCCCTTCAAGAGAGTTAGCACAAGTGTAAAAATATCCTATTCGGTGTGCGGTCAGTTTGAATTATATGTAGCGCTGGATGACTTTTCTTCTATTTCTATTTTAAACAAAAACCTTGCTAGTTACAATAACACTGACTCGTTAAACTAGAGGGCGCATGCTACTGCCCGATACTAAAATACCGACAGAATTTGCCTTGAATCCATTCATTTATCTGGCCAGCGGTTACTGCGTGTATCCATTCATTAAACACTTAACTAGGGACTATACTGGCCGCTGGGTGCGCGCGCTAACGCTGAATTGGGCCGCTGGGGCCTATGGAAGTGTCCAATCTTTAAGTAGTACTATATTTCTCTGTGGGTGCGCCATTTTTCGTCTCCTGCCTCGTTGTGTAGCCGCGCGCGGGAGGGCTGGATTCTTTGTTCGAAATTTTGCGATTTCAGGGCTCACAGATAGATAGTTGCAGTCCACTGTTATCGAGGAAGGTGAGTAGCGCCTTGAGGGCCTTTTTTGTTGTGCCATCTCATGCGGACGGATGATCTGTTCTCTTGTGCAGGAAAGGCCGGCATTGATGCCGCCTGTCTGCCGCTGGCGTGGCCTAGGGAGTCATGCCGAATGCCGCCATTGACTCTCCGCGATCGTCGGTGAAGTGCCTCCTCGGTCGGTGTGATCCGCGAACTCGGACAGGTGGCTGGTGCCCGCCCATCCTCCACAGGTCCCGCACTCCGGTTCAGCGCTCGGCCTGAGCCGCTGCAGCATCACTGGGGACGAGGCACTGCTTGTTAGGAGGCGGTGGATGACGGCTTGCCGCTGCCTAGTGAGGCGGTCTTCCGCCGCGTACCTCGCGTCGGGATGCTTGGCTTGGGCTTCCCGGGCCACCAGAAGCTTCGCGTCCTCTAAGGGCTCCACGGTGGACAGTCAGAATTCAGCGTCGTCGTGTTCGAGCGTGGCCAGTTGGTCGGCCTCCTGCTTCCCAGCGGTGCCGCAGTGATTGGGCACCCCTTCGAAGGCGAGGCCCTTGCAGGTGCCCGCACCAAGTTGATGGATTCCGTGCCCACTTTGAAGTTGAAGGAGGTTTATACTGTGTTTGTGCGCGCGACGTTGAGTGTTTAAGACAGCTTCACTTGTGATTGCGTTATGTACCAGCGATCTCGGATTACATGTTCAGGCTTGCTGCCTTCATGGTGAGGAGGCACCTATTTATGTTGCCTGGCGTCGTTTGAATGTGCCAGGACCTGATGAAAAGCCTATGTTGGTTGTTAGTCTCTGCGTCGATAATGCTGGTCTAGTCGGAATCAATCCGGTGGTCTTTAACTTGGCAGTGCTCAGCGACTGCGCTGCGCTCGTGGTCTAGCTTGCGAACGTCGTTTTTGTGTTGGCGTATTCTTTCATTGGTGGCCGTCACTGTTGGCCGCGTCAACGACACAATCGTACCATTTCACTCCTCGTGACACAGGGTGTGCTGATCACTTCACTGTCACGGGCCGTCCTATCTAACACAACGAGCGCGAAACGTCGTGGTCACCTGCTGGTTTTGAAAGGGCGGGACGTTTATATAGGCCAATGAAGGCCCCAAATCAATACGACGTCTGCCGATTTCTACACATTAAAAGTTTACGACACCTGCTGGGCTGTTAATAAGTGTTGCTTTTTTTTTTAAAAACTCCTCCAATGTAGCTTGCCACCTATATTAAAATTTAAATGATCAATAAATATAACAGGTTGGAACTACTGTATTTCATTTTTTATGTGGGAACGTTGAAAAAAGGCAAAATTATTTCCAAGTTTGCGAAGACGTGCCATTCGCAAGTCTGTTTCGAGCCGTAAAAACACGTTTTTGTACAGAACATATATATAACATACAAACAAAGTACACACTTTCTCGACTTGCTTTTCGAGTAGAAAACTATCATATCTACATTTTACAAAAAAAAAAATGTTTTTTTGAGAAAATAGATTTCAAAATTGGTACTTTTTGGTTTTAGCAAAACATTAACGTAAATGTACCGCAAAAGGAAATTTTATACAGCCGATTTATTTTATAATATATATAAAGAGCGTTTTGTGGGCCCTCCGTAAGTAGTATAGACGTAACCCAAGTAGGTCGAAAGTATTTAATTGTCAAATTTCATGAACAATTAACCGAGGGCTTTACATTTTTACTGAAAAAAAGCAAAACGCCTAAAATTATTTTATGGCATTAGAGCCTTTTAACTGCACTTACAGAGTGCTTGAAAAAAGTTAATATAATATGGACTCAAAATCCGCGGCGGGAGATTGAGAAAAACATCCGACCAACGACGAATGTGAAAAACACTGCTTTCCGCCGCGGCCTCTTTTAAAATACGTACAACGGGCATGGTGGCGGGAGGCCTTAGGCGTGGGTATAACTGGGAGGAAAAAAACCCTTGGTGAAAGCAGCAACAACGGACGATTTGATCTTCGACGTTTCGGCCGGACTCTGGCCTTCGTCAGGAAGAACTTTTACAGATGAACGCGGGTGGTATTTATACAATGCTACGGTCGAGTCCAAGTTTCAAAAACGGCGGGATGAGGGTTGGAGTTTCCAAAGAAGCGTAGGAAGAGTTCCAGATGGGCAAACGTTTACACAATGCTACGGTCGGGTCCAAATTTCGGCGGGATGACGGTTGGAGCTTTGGTGAGAGGGAAGCGTAGGGCAGTTCGTATCCGGGTGAAGAAGCTTGACGGTCGGGGCCAAGTTTCAAGGACGGTGGGATGACGGTTGTAGCTTCTTGAGAGGGGGCGCAGGATGACTTTGTGACCGAGCGGGCAGGGGTGACCTGAATGATATCGTACAATAGACGAAAGTTAACGCGCAAACTAAAAAGCTGTCTCAAAAAAAAAAACAAAAAAAAACGGCACGGTTACTTGTGTTGTTTCGTGGGGCATGCATGAGTCAGACCTGATATTGAACAATGTTAAACCTAGAACAAAAAAAGATTAATATCAAAATCTGGAAATAAAATAGAAAAGTTTATGGTCCAGTTCCGGCCACAAACACAGTACCACTGCTAACAATAAGGTCTGGGACCAGAAAAAATGTCCCCTCATTGCTGTTGCTATTCGTCTGTTAGCATTTTAATCGATGCCAGAGTACCGGGGCTTTCATTTATTCCTTGTTTAATTGTGTTGCATCGGTAAATTAGGTAGGATTCACGCTGTTCACGTTCGCGATTTGATTTGAATCCACATTCTAGGAGCGTCACTGACACTTCATCAAACGAGTGTTTTGGGAGAGCGAGATGTTTGGATAGAGGCAATGTCGGAAGATTTATGGCGTGAGATATGTGATTATTAAAGCGCAGTCTAAATGCCGTTCTAGTCCGACCTATGTATTGCATTTTACATACCGTACACTCGAATAAGTACACGACATTCGACGAGGCACATGTTAAGTGCCCTTTAATTTTGATCGAGAACTGCGAGTGCGTGCTGCTGGCCGTGTTTGTGTGCTGCATCTGTTTACAGATCAGACATCCTGGGTGCATGCAAGGCCTACATTCGTTAGGTAATGGCGATGAATTGACCCGAAAATTTACTAGCGCGTCTTTGAGGTTACGCGATCGTCTGTGAACTACCCCAGGGGCGGATCGAAACGCGCGTTTAAGGCGCTCGCTTTGTTCGAGAATGTTATAATGTCATCTTAAGATATTATTTACATTAGGATGGTTCATGCTATAAGTTAGATATAGATTTGTGCGTTGTGTGTCGCTTTGCGTGGGGCGCGGGCTGATAAGGCCTGCTCGGTTCAGTTGCTTGGCTTTTCTGATTGCATCGTCGATTATACGCGGTGGATACTTTTGTTTCTCTAGCACTGACTTTAAATTTTGGCTGCTCGCATCAAACTCTGTCTCCTTAGAACAAATTCGTTTGAAACGATGAGCTTGGCTATAGGGAGTGCTGTTTTTGCAACGGCGTTTGTGGTCGCTTTGATAATGCAGGTATTGCTGTCGATCTGTTGTCTTACGGTACAGGCTCGTGGCGAGTTTACCTTCGTCTATTTTAACGTTGACGTCCAAGAAGTTTATTTCGGTTTGAGAGTACGTATGTGTAAAGCGGATGCTCGGATGAGCAGCGTTGTGTCGACCTATGAAGTCCACCAGCTCCTCCTCAGTGTGCGACCAGACAATAAATATATCATCTATAAACCTTTTGTATATTAGCGGCTTTAGGGGACATTCAGAAAGGAACTGAGATTCTAATTTTCCCATGAATACGTTGGCGTAGTTCCGGGCCATTTTGGTGCCCATCGCGGTTCCGCTAACCTGCCTAAAGTATTTATTGTTAAATTCGAACGTGTTGAGTTCTAAAACAAGCCTCGCTAGAGTTTTTTTTTTTTTTTTTTGAGACAGACCTTTAGTTTGCGCGTTAACTTTCGTCTATTGTACGATATCATTCAGTTCACCCCTGCCCGCTCGGTCACAAAGTCACCCTGCGCCCCCTCTCAAGAAGCTACAACCGTCATCCCTTCGTCCTTGAAACTTGGCCCCGACCGTCAAGCTTCTTCACCCGGATACGAACTGCCCTACGCTTCCCTCTCACCAAAGCTCCAACCGTCATCCCGCCGAAATTTGGACCCGACCGTAGCATTGCGTAAACGTTTGCCCATCTGGAACTCTTCCTAGGCTTCTTTGGAAACTCCAACCGTCATCCCGCCGTTTTTGAAACTTGGACTCGACCGTAGCATTGTATAAATACCACCCGCTTTCATCTGTAAAAGTTCTTCCTGACGAAGGCCGGACTCCGGCCGAAACGTCGAAGATTAAATCGTCCGTTGCTGCTGTTTTCACCAAGGTTTTTTTTCATCCCAATATATATATATATATATATATATATATATATATATATATATATATAGATATATATATATAGATATATATTGTTAGGAAGGTGAAGACGACGACGGGGCAGTGGCGCACACCACCATCTCGCGCCAGGCCCCACGGGACCGGCTCGGCCTCCATAAATCCTTTGTCTGTTCTATCATCGTGTACTGTCCTGTCCTTTCTGCTGCCGACAGCATCACCCTAACAGTATGGTGCAGGTGCGGAGCCATACTCATCTCCTTCATTGAACATCGGCGCCGCTTTGATCCTGTGAACCCGCCTCGTTGAGGCAGTCATCCGCAGCAGCACACCAAACACCAGCCCATGAATCCGTCGCCCATGCCCCCGCCCAGACGCCATGACAAGCCGAATCAGACGAAGCCGCATCAGACGAAGCCGACAGACTATCCCCCGCCCCTATCCCCAGCCCCGACGTTCTGACGCTTCTCAGTGACGTAAGTCCCCCAGCCCGGACCGTGCAGTCGTGTGGCTGGTGCAGAGGTCTGTGACGCTGCGGAAGAGGCCGAAATTCAACGTCTCCATCTTCATGCTCACCCTCGCGGTCGGCAGCCGTCCTTTGTTCTTCTGTGTGTGTGTGACTTTGTAAGTGTGCTTCATGTGTTCATTTATTCACCGGCCGGGTCGGCCGTTTTCCTCGGAGGGAGTACTGTTAGGAAGGTGAAGACGACGACGACATGTTCACGATGTTTTCCCTGTTATTGTTTCTCTTGCCCTTTTCTCGGCTAGCGCATCTATCTCATTGTATGTGGAGCTATAATTGGATACTTGGGATACACCACGTCCTGCGTTACTTACGGCAGCGCTGACACCCGCTAATTATTTTGTTTTGCGATGCGATTTAATATGGTGTCAGGAGAGTAGACAACCAATATTTTACTACAGCGTCACGTATAGTATTAATAAAGTAAAAAAAAAAAACACGCAACTGCTCGAAACTAGAACAGGAGTCGAAAGGAAGAAATATAGAGGAGAAGAGTGTTGCGGGAAATCACGTGGCTACACGCTACCGCGTTTTTTTGTTGTTGTTTTTTTGCTGTGCGATGTAGTTTAGAAACGCGAACGTCGCACGTGGCATCAAAAACGCGAAACTCGAGCACTTGGTGCATGCCGTTCGCGCATTGTTCAAGCACTTGCCAATTCGTGGTTGTAAGACGGGCGATAGCTTCAGCCAGGAGAAGGGGCGACAACTCCGCTACGTCTTCGTGCGAATCAGCTTGGTGGTCGGGCGTGTCGTACAAAATAAATCCTAATAGTTTTGATTGGTTAAATGATTTTTCTTTCGACGTTAGACAGATTCGGCGGTGCCGCTAACAACAGCTCTGAAGTAGAAGTCCCACGCCCGTCGTCCTCTGCCATCGCTTAGTCCGCTTCGTTCATCCGTCCAGCCCGCGACTCACGTGATACGACGCCATGTTCAGAAAGACGGAAATAATGTACAGAGTGCTTCCAGTTCTTTTTTGCAACTTTTGTTTTAGAGCGCAGCTCTTAGGCGCCTGCTTCCGGCTTGAGCGGCGTCGGCGTCGCCGTCGCCGTCGGCGTAACCGCGCGGTGCATTATCGGAAATGTCCCATGATGTAACGAGCGGGGAGGAGGAGGAGGGAGGAGGAGGGGAGGAGGACGAGGTGGAGCGGAGGAGGACGGGAGGAGGAGGGAAGAGAAGAGGAGGACGAGGTGGAGCGGAGGAGGAGGGGAGGAGGAGGGAGAGAGGAGGAGGACGGGGACGAGGAGGGGAGGAGGGGGAGGGAGGATCAGGAGGGAGGGGGAGGAGGGAGGAAGAGGAGAAGGAAAGAGGGTAGGAGGAGAGATGAGGAGGGGAGTTGCAGGGAGGATGAGGAGGTGAGGTGGAGGGAGGAGGGGTATACCCTCCCGTCAATACCCTTCCCACCTCCTGAAGAGCTGCCCTCTAATTCTGCGTTACAGGGTGTTCTAAACGTCTTTTTAATCAACGTATTTCCAGCTTTTTAGAAGCCACAAAAATGGGTATCATATTGTCACAAGTGAGAAATAATGAGGCGGGTAATAACTAGAGAAAATAAACGTTTGATATGGCGACTTTGTGCCAAGACAAAATAAGAATGAATGGCGAGAAAACAGGCGCTGACGTCGGCGTAACTGCAGGATGGAGTGCGGGCGGAAGAGAGACTCCGGTTCGCCACGCGGTTCTAGAGCACGCCAAAACGCGACGTTTACAGAAAGAAAAAGCTGCGTCCGCTCCCAGGCATCGAACTTCGGCCATTTGCGTAGGAGCGAAGCACAATATCCATTCGGCCACGGGCGCGCTACCCACTTGGCCAGCTGCGCTTTTTTTTTTCTTTATTGCATGGAAATACAGGACGAGAGGTACAAATCATAGCTCAGGCGAACATTATGATCTAGAACACTTTGATATTCAATAAGCTAGAGAGCAGAGGCAACCAGTCGGGCAGAATTTCACGAAACTCATATATACTTTTGATTTGGGCTACACACTGAGTAAAATAAAAACTAACAGGTTTTGGTGCCTGAATGGCGTTTCTTACATCCATCCGAGATTTCCATATACTAAATAACCCCAAGAGCATAATTAGATCACACGGCACAATGTCTTCTGAAGAAACAGGCAGGAAACGTATAGAATGCGGTGAAATGTTAAGGTCTTTTTTCAATGTGCGCTGCAGGACGTCCCAGAAGAAAATTGCGTCCCAGCAATCAATAAAAACATGTTCTATTGTTTCAGGTGTTTTGCACAGTAGACAATTCACTGTCCATGGAACAAACACCCCTTTCTCATTTAGCCATACCTTGGTCGGTAGTACAGAACAGTGCAACTTATAAAAGAAAGTTTTGGCCGCTGGAGGGATTCCCATCTTTTTTACGCGACATAGTACATCTCGACCAGGGCAGTCTTCATATATTGTGCGATAGATTGGTGTTGGGAAAAGAATATCTACAAGGGCTCTTGATAGGTTTTTTCTTGAAACAGTTTCGAGATAATCCCTAGAAAATCGGACACTTAAGAAGTTGAAGGCGTCCACAACTTCTTTAAGGTACCCCACTAACCGTTGGGTTCGGTCTCCCACCGATGACACCAAAAATGATGGGAGGTGGGATGCCAGTGTTGTTTGAATCATTTCACGAACAAAAGGAGTCTCTTGATCTCTGAGAAAAAGAAATCTTGATACCAATTGGCGGATAAACAGATGCGGCAGGCCGATGCCACCTTCTGGGATGCGCCGGAAAAGGTTGTCCCGTCGCATGGGCTCCCAGGTGGATTTCCATACAAACACAGCAAATATCCTGTGAAAGTTTTGGATGTTTTGCCTTGCGCAGTGCAGTACCTGCAAAACATACCAGAGCTTGGCTACAAGAAAGACGTTGCAGATTGTCGACCTCGTGAAGATTGACATATCTCGGTGAGACCAGCGCTTGGCGCGTTGTTCCAGGTTGGTCGCCACATCCGACCAGTAGGCCGAGCTGTTTCTGATGTGCTGCAGAGGCACTCCAAGGTATTCGCAGGGCGTACAGCTCCATTCGATACCCTCGTATTCAGAGGGCGTCGTTGCCAAGGACCCGTGCCAGAACCCTCTGCATTTCTGCAGGTTCACTGCCGCACCAGTTGCCGCACAGAAACTGCGCGTGAGCGCTACAGCGTGACTGACACTTGCTTTGTCTCTTCAGATGTAGGCAATGTCGTCTGCGTAAGCCAACACTTTGGTTTCTGCACCGCGCAAGGCGTAACCCTTCACCTTCTCGCTTTTGGTGATACTCTGACACAGCGGCTCCAGGTATAGAGCAAAAACTAGAGGGGATAAAGAGCATCCCTGCCGCACTGACGACTTAATCACGATGCCTTCCGAGACATTATTATTAAGTATTAGGCTGGTCTGACATTTAGTATACGACATCTTAACGCCCTGTAAAATTATTTTCCCAACACCAACCTGTTCCAGAATCTTGAAAAGCACATTATGTTGAACACGGTCAAACGCCTTCGCCAGGTCTATTTGGAGCGCCGCGACCTGACTACCTTCAATGGACACAGATTCTAAAATGCTACGGGCTACGTGAATGTTATTTTGTATTGCTCTTCCCCTAATTCCACATGTTTGCTGGTCCCCTACTAAGTCGGTAATTACCCGCTGTAACCGAGTTGTCAAACTTTTAGCCAAAATCGTATAATCTACGTTACACATTGTAATAGGTCGATGACCACCGAAGTGGCGGAGTTCATTCTTGTCCTTACTCTTCGGAATTAAAACCGTGTGAGTACGCAGAAAGGAGGGGGGCAGCGCATTTAATCGGTAAGCCTCTCGAAATAGCACTTTCAAAATTGGGCAAATTACGTTTTTATGCATATTATAAAAACTTGGCCAGCTGCGCACGCGGCATTACTCCCACCTTTAAAAAAGTGAACCGCCCCGATCAATCACGAAGCATAACAAAACAAAGTAAAGGCGCAATGAAGAGTAACGCATATTCGTGCAGCATTCTCCTCCGAGGTCCCGCAGCGCAAGTCCGATCACAAGCTCACCAAGACCTATCGAAGAAAAGACCGAGGCCCGATTATGTCGTCGCACCCAAGACCTACCTCCGGAATGTGGACTTCTGCCACCCAAGACCGAGCAGCCAACGAGGCCAAGGAAGGACAACCAGTCGTTGAGGACCCAGGCCGCCGCCGCGGCCGTCGTCGTATACCTGCCCGTTGCACCCTGTACTCCAACGCCTTTCCATGGACAGGTCCATGAAGACATAAGGGATTGGCTGCAACACTATGATCGTGTGGCCAGCCATAACGGGTGGTCAGCTGAGAAGTGCTTGCAGAACATCTACTTCTCTCTGGAAGGAGCTGCGAGGCATTGGCTGGAGAACCACGATGCTTAGTTTTGTTGGAGGTGTGTAAGCAAAAACTGGAAAAGAAGGTTGGAAGTGAAATCCGACGTGAGGGTTCTGAAGACTTCCTTCGAACAATGATCCAATGCCTAAATGATAGGATCCCCAGCATCCTCGAGGATGTTTTCCGCCTGACTGCACGCGCCTACCCTCAGGCTACCGAGGAGAAAAAACTGCACCACTCTATGAGGGGTGCGAAGAGCGAGATATTCGGCGGTCTCATCCGTAATCCCCCGACAACAGTCGAGGGGTTTTTCACGGAGGCGACAGAGAGGGAGCGTGCCCTACTAGAACGCGCCAGACACTAAGAGCAACTTCCCGGCGTCGATACTATTTCGTCTTCCAGCTGCAACACCCCGGACATCCTCAAGATCATCTGCGACGTCGTCCGTGAAGAAATCAAGAAGCTCCAACCTGCAGCCGCAAAACTAGCTTCGCCCTCAATCACCAAGGTTGTCAGGGAAAATGTTCACCAAGCGCGGCAACCGGAGGTTCCTTTCAACGCCGTTCCAAAACCACCGACCCTGAGCTACGTTGCCGTAGTTCCTCGCTCATAGCTCCCTTCTTCGCGGCAGTATTCGGTGGCACCACGACGAGAGGCCCCTTCGACAAAGTCCACTCCCCACTAGTAGCAACGTGGGGCTCGAAAGGCCGACTTATAGTGGGCGGCAGACCGGTGCTTAATATGTTTCCGCTGTGGAGAGGCTAGCCAAGTCTATCGCCGCTGCTACTACCGACAGCTTTGCCCCCCCCCCCCCCTCCCCTTTGTCTCGCCGGGAAAACAAAGAGCGGCAACCATTGGAGGTGGGTGGAGTTGCCGTAGGCTGACGTCGTAAAGAGCCTCGAAGAACGTCGGAGGGCGCCCACTCTTGAGACGCAACGCATCGAAACGACGCTTCCGCAAGAGTGCCCAATAACCTCAAGGTTGTTATCGTCGGCCATGACGCGTCGGCACTCCTGGACACCGGAGCCGACTATTCCATTTTGAGTGGGACACTTTCTCGCCGTATTCGCACAGTGACGACGTTGTGGAGGAGAGATCTTAAATACGAACCGCCGGAGGCCACCTCGTCACACCAGTCGGGATATGCACTGCTTGGTTCGAAATCCACGGTGAGACGTTCCCTGTGAAGTTCGCGGTTCTGAAAGACTGTGCGAGGGACGTTATCCTCCGAATGAATGTCTTGTGCATATACGGCGCCGTCATTGATCTAAGAGCGAACTGTTTTTCGCTGCTAACACCTGTCACACGCCACGTCATCCACGGTCCCAGTCATCGCCAAACACGTTAACTTGCCAACGCGATAGAGCGTGTTTTTACCCGTCGGGACTGATGACCCTAATACCCTTGGTGAAATGTTCCAAATCAGTATACTAGAAGTGCACTGAAGTATACTAAAAGTTTAATTTAAATGTGGGCTTCGTGCTGAACGTATACTTTAAGAGTACTTAAAGGACACTTCCAGTAAAAATGGTGTTGGACTGAACGTGCACTCGTCCGTGCAAAACTAGTACATGTAGTAGAATCGTAGTGCCCGTGGTAAAAAGTAGTTCAAAATCAATATACAGGAAATGCACTCATGTATACTAAAGGTCTACTTTCAGTGCTTGCAGTCGGCGTACTCAAATTATAATAACAGGTATATATATATATTTACATATATATATTGTGAGACAATGATGTGCAAGTTTAATGAGATGATCGGGGGAATGGGATAATGGTCAGTGCCGCAGCGCAGCCAGGCGAAGTCAGTCCGAATCGAATCGCGCGGGCACTCAGCGGCCGACACCTGAGCGCGCCACTGGTGCCACGTCGTCGTCATTCCTAACAGTTACCCTCCCGGTGAGGAAAGTGCCGGACCGCCGGCACGTGTGTTTATGGTGCTTGGCGATAGTAGGGCTTGATGCGTGCGACGTGCACTATGTCGGTTGATCTTGAACGCTGATCACGAGGGGTCGAAACTGAAGCAACTTCGTAGTTGGTGGACGAGAGGCGTCGTAAGATCCTGAAGGGGCTAGTGAAGCGTTTTTGAAGTTTCTCGCTCTTTCCAGGAGATCGTAGAGGTGTCCAGAGAATAACTTCGTCACCTACTTGGTACAGTGTGGGTTTCCGCATGACGAAGGGTTTGATGTTGCTGCGTCTGTAGTGTATGAATCTTGGACAGTTGTCTTTCTTCCTCTGCGTGGTAGAGAACTTCGTCGGTGTGATCGTCATGTGCAGTGTCATCAACACAGGGTAAAACGGTATCCAAGGTCGAGAGTGTCTCTCTTGCGTATAAGAGGTAGAAAGGCGAGTATTCTGTGGTGGTTTGGCGGCTGGTGTTATAGGCGTACGTGGCGTATGGAAGAATGACGTCCCAATTTTTGTGATCGTCTGCGACATACATGGAGATCGTGTGAGCTAGAGTCTGATTGAAACGTTCGGTGACGCCATTTGTTTGTGGATGATACGCACTCGTGATGTTGTGCACGAACTTAGTGAGACGGAGCCCGTGCACAACATCACGCACTCGTGATGTTGTGCACGGATTTAGTGAGACGGAGGGGCTCTTGAAGCAAGTGAGCTCAGAATGGAGTACCTCGGTCTGTGATTATGTATTGGGGGGCACCGTGACGAAGCACGATGAAGTGTAGGAAGAAGGTAGCTACTTCACAGGCTGTGGCGGCTGGCACGGTTTTTGTTTCGGCATAGCGTGTGAAGTAGTCGACGACGACGATTACCCAGCGGTTGTTTGAGGTAGAGAGTGGAAATGGGCCAGGAAAGTCAATACTAATGCGTTCGAACGGGTGGTTAGGGGGAGGGATGGGCCGTAGTGCTCCTGCCGGTTTTGTTGTAGGCTTTTTCTCTTGGTCTGGCATTGGTGACACGCGAGAACATATCGCGTGATGGTGCGTTGCATTCCGTTCCAGAAGTTTTTTCCGCGAGTTTTGAAGTATGTTTTGGAGAACCCGAGGTGTCCGGCTGTCGGGTAGTCGTGGTGGATTCGAATGAGTTCTTTCTGAAGATGACGTGGCACGACGAGCAGCCACGGTCGTCCTCGGGGATCATAGTTCCGTCTGTAAAGAACACCCTCAGGAAGAGGGAACAGGCGGGCACGTCGCTCTGTACGATGGGTTGGAAACCGCAGGGTGCCGTGGAAGGTGTCAATGATAGGTTTCAAGAAGGCATCGGACTGCTGTGCCGACCGTATGTCGACGTTGTCGAGGACTGCTGCTGGGTCTGCTGCGCCGACGCGTGCTGGGAATATAGGGTCGGTGGGAAGTGGACATCGGGACAAACCGTCAGCGTCGAGATGGCGTTTACCTGATTTGTAGACAACCGTGAAAGTGTAGTGTTGAAGCTTTAATGACCACCGTCCAAGACGGCCCATTGGATATTTAAGGCTTGCTAGCCAGCAGGGGCCATGGTGGTAAGTCACAATGCGGAATGGTGAACCATATAGGTAGGAGCAGAACTTTGTAATTGCCCAAATAGCAGCTAAACAATCTTTTTCAGTCGTTGAGAAATTTCGCTCAGAGCTAGTCAAAGTTCTACTTGGATATGCTGTTACTCGCTGCTCATTTCGAATGTTCTGGGCCAAAACTGCTTCCACATCGTGACCGCTGGCGTCTGTTCTTATTTCTGTATCTGCGCCTTCGACGAAATGTCCAAGAATGGGGGCGGAGGTGAATGCTGTTTTTAAGGACTCGAATGAGGGCTGCTGCTCCTTGGTCCATTGAAAGCGCACACCATTCCCTGGTAAATTATTGAGAGTCTCCGCGATGTCAGAGAAACCACAAATAAATTTTCGAAAATAAGTACATAATCCTAGGAAGACCCGGACATCTTTCACTTTCAGTGGTATAGGAAATTCAGCAACAGCTCGAAGTTTGTCGTGGTCTGGGCTGATGCCAGAAGCACTGACGAGGTGACCCAGTACTTTTATTTGTGGGGCAGCAAACGTACATTTTTTTAATTAAGTTGTAGACCGGCGGCTCGGAAAAACACCAGGACCGTACGCAGCCGGTGTAGGTGCTCGTCGAAATTCGGGGCGAACACGACGACGCCGTCGAGGTAGCACAAACAGATGTTCCATGTAAGGCCGCGTAGTACTCTCTCAGAAAAAAAAGGGTATATGTGGGTGTATCGCGCACCCTTACACCCCCCTTCGACCGGAGACACCCGGCGAGCGTACTCGCACACCCATACACCCATACATGTACGTAACGCGTTACAAGTAACGAGTTACTTGTACCTAGTTACTATTTTCGGTAACGAGTAACGTATTTAGTTACTTTTTTAGAAAAGGAACGAGTAACGGTATTTAGTTACTTTGAAGGCCAAGTAACGAGTAACGGTATCTCGTTACTTTTGAGGAGTTACGTGTACAACACCGCTTAAACGGCCTTGTTTTTATTCTAACCTGAGTATGCGTCTATTGTGACAAAGGCAGATGGACAACCCGAAAGACAACTAACCAGTAGGACAGTACAGCAACGTATATCGCTGAACACGTCAGTCGAACGGTTCGACTGACGTGTCCAGCGATAAACGTTGCTGTACTGAACTCTACAGCTGGGAATGTCCTTCACCCAGCGAGCACAATCAGGTTCGTTGGTTGAACCTTCTAGAAACGGGTACGGACCGAATGTAAACCCGGAGGTTGCAAACACGGGGAGGCACATAATCCATTACCCGCTGTCCTCAATGAAAGGCGCAGTTCTCGAAGATTCACCAGCTCTTCCTGAAGCACAACACTGCCGTTCCTTCAAGCGCGTCGGTAGAACGACTCTTCAGCGTCGCCTGAGATGTATTTTCAAGGAAGCGGGGAAACATAACTGATGAAAACTTCTACAGGCAGCTGCTGCTGAAGGGCAATGACTACTAAAAAGAAAACAATAAACCATGAAACAAAGACAGTTGTGTATTTGGTCGTCAAAGTAACGTGGAAAGTAACTCGTTACTTTTGAGGTAACTCACGCGTTCCTTTTGAGAATCGGTAACGAGTAACGTATTTAGTTACTTTTTGAGCGAGTAACGAGTAACGGTATTTAGTTACTTTTTTGGGGTAACGTGTACATGTCTGCATACACCCATCACGCGAATCCTCCTCTCCCAAAGGAATAGGCGGGCGAGGTGAGTGTGTTGCCAGGTGCACCATAACACCACCACGCACAACAACCGGCTAGCAAGACGGAGTCGTATGGATTGAATCCAGATGGATTTTTGGAGGATCCTTTTACTTCTCACATACTTAGGAAAAAAGTTGCCAACATATATTTTGTTTTATATTCATTACACTACAATATAATGCCGTCAAAACAGAGGCCAGATATACAAAGCTTTTTTGCGACAAAAAACGTTCGTACGAAAAAAACTGTAAGAAATCTGTATTCACGAAGCGAAATGATCACGAGTTTTACGTAACTAACGAAGGTATTCCAAAACAGCTCCCGAGCTATCTTCCGCACTTTTTTGCAGTCGACATCTCCTGGTCGCTCGCATTTTGCCGCGACAAGTGACGGAAATTTTCTAAACAGTCTTCGACTTCGGGCGCGTTCCGACCTGAAGTAGTGAACGGAAAGAAAGAATTTCAATACACGCCGATGATTCCCGGAAGCAGGCGCAGAAACCAATACAACCGTAACGACGTAAGAAGCCGAGCTCGTTTACGCGAAAGGCCTAGGCGCTTCATGCCTGCAGACCGTACGCCTTATCGCCCTGCTGAACGGAAGTGCGGAAGGGGACGCCCACAAGACCGTCTTTGCTTTTCTAGGGACCCTTTTCGTGTGAATAGCCTGAACAATGACCTCGATTGTATGGTTAGTGGTCTAGTTTTGTCCCTCGTCAATCTCGGGACGATTGGCTGCGGTGACCAACGTTCTCGGTAGCCGACGTTCTCGTCGATTCAATCTTCTTTTTTTTTGTTCTTTGACGTAGAATTTAAATAAATGCCGTATGGATTACCCTCGCGACACGTGGTACGTAACATTTTACTTCTTGAATGAGCGCGTCTTATGCATTTAGACGTGACGATGGGAGGATCCGTCAAAACGAATCGAGTTAGAACAGACTTTACGACTAAAGCACTGCTGATTCAACCCCTCGGCCGAATGTCACGTCAACGCAGATTTGCAAATGCCTAGTCTTCTCGTGGTTGACAAAATCGGCTACAGACGGGACCGAATCGCGCATATCCAGTTAAGCGGTCGAGAAGGCGCAAGCGCTCTACAAAGGAAACTGCGGAATTTACCGTGTCTTTTGCTGGCACCAAACGTTCGTTTGCGGAGATCGGCGGCTTCCTGCCAGATTCTCCAGAGCACGAACAATGGCGCAGCAAGTTTATTCCTATGATTTCAGCCTTGCCAGCAAGCTGTGGGTTGTATCCCATTCCAACATACACTGTAAAAGGTGGCCGTAACTTTTACAGCGATTTTGACGAGGCTCCCCTACGTCAACGGTAAAGACGTTGCCCTGCCTGCATCCCCCCCCCCCCCTTTCAACAAGGGGAGAGGGGAGGGCGACCAGGGTTTTTTGTAAAACGTCATTCGACTGACAACCTATCGCAATAGCGATCACGTTTCGCGCGTTATCCGGCCTTCGTGTTGCTGGGAGACGACCTCCTCACCTCCTGCAGTCCATCTCGGCGTGCTTCGACCGGGGGTGACGACGTCTTTGTCAATTCGCGCCATTTTGATTTTCGTGGTTGGAAGCCGGTTCAGGTTGGCGGGTTAGGCTAACCAAGTGCACCCACCCGATAAAGGTAAGCCTACCGTTTACATGCGTTCTTTCGATGCTGTGTTTTGCGAGGCATGGGCCTGCTAGTTGAGGACGTGCATTCCTTTTTTTCCTGATTATGTCAGAGTTTCCTTGCTTTTGTATTTGTGACGTGTGCGCGGTGGCGGTCACCGGTTCTCTGAGAGTGCAAACGGGCACGAGATCGCATCTTCGAGACGTTCTAGCGTGTAGAGCTGGCGTCGTTCAGTGCAACGTGTCTTTATCGTTTCGCCAAAAAACGCGTTTTGTGGAAAGCCGTTTTATGGACTTGCGCTCGTCGACACCAACGTTCCATCGACACTCGTTACGCGAATTGAACGGTGTAGGGACATTTCGTCACGCGTGTACCCACACGTACTAGCCGCTTCGTGGCAACAGTCTGAGGCGGCTCATTACAGGAAAGAGCTAGTCTGTGCTGTCGATCAAGCAATCTGGCGATGAATCATCGCGTATCAATAAAACGATCTGTCGATAAAACGTCGTTCGACTGCAGAGCGACATGCTCGCGCTTGTTACCGGCTTCGCTCGCACGTATGGTTATGCAAGGCGATTTTCAATGCGGATGATGAAACGAAGATGGCGCTTCGGGACGGGGCAGCGTAGAGTTGGAGCCAGAGTTGCGCGTTCATTCCCGTAGCGCCGTCTTTCCTCCACAGCATGTTGATCCTCTTCCTCGCGTGACTGAATTCGGCGAATAGTGGCGCCGCGCGTTCGATGCGCGCGGCGCGCTCAAAAGCAGTGGTACGTACGGCGGGGCGCGTGCAACGTCTACTTTCCTGCACGGCACTTGATCCGGCTCCTCACGTGATCGAATCTGGGCGGATAGCGGCGCGGCGGCGCGTGGAAAACAGACGCGCAACTCTGGCTCCCGTAGGGAGCCTATACAGGAACTCTAAAGCAGCATAGAGTTCCTAACTTCCTGTATAGGCCCCCTACGGGAGCCAGAGTTGCGCGTTCACCCCAGAGCACCGGCTTTCCTGCATGGGCCGGGATTCTGCTCCTCATGTGACTGAATTGGTCGAATAGCGGCTCGCTCCTTCTTCTTTCCTGGAAACAGGAAAGGAGGAGGAGGCAAGAGCAGGGGAACGTACACCGAGGAGCTGCAAGGTCGGCGAAGCGGCCGCACCGGTGGCTTTCCTGCACAGTACTTGGATTTTGCTTCTCACATGATCGGATCTAGGCGAATAGCGGCTTGTCTGCATGTGGAAAGCAGACGCGAAACTCTGGCTTCCGTAGGGAGCCTATACAGGAACTCTAGAGCAGCATTCACCGGCTCTGGTGTGTGTGGTGCTCAGTTTGGCATTACTTTGAGAGCTCTATTCTGAAACATATGCTGTGGCTGTACCTGCAGACGCTGGCTTTTGCGAAGGCTCGAGTTTGGCTAACCTTGAATTGTCATGTTTGTACCTTATTTGCCAGACTCTTTCTTGGGCAAGATTTGTAAAAGTAGACTATACGTTTTATTGAATTTTTCCTTTGTGGAGCATGCATTTTGTCAGACTACAGCAACAGTTAGGTGTTGAAGTGTTAATGGTTCAAAAACGCGAATGTCTCCTTATGCTTGCAGTATGCAAGTCATCTCACGCAACTGTGAAGTGTGTGAGATAACATGAGATGCTTGGTTAGATCACGTGTACTAATGACTCGATTCTCTAACGAACAGGAAAGAAGATCTGCTTGTAGCAAAGGTGCCGCCATAGTCCCGAGGCACCGTCTAGCGAGGTAAGCAATCAAATATCCTGCTGATCTTTTTTTTTTTTTTTCTTGTCAGATTGTCAAGCATATAATGTGAAATAGGCTAGGTGCTGGCTTAGATCACGTGTACTAATGACTCTAATCTCTACTGCACAGGCGAGAGGCCCTGCTTGTTGCACAGACGCTACCATAGTCCTGATGCCCTGTCTGGGTGGGTAAGCAACCAACTATCCTGCAGACTGTTTTTTTTATGCTGTAATACATATATTGTAAAATTAGACTTGGTGCTTAGCTAGTTCACGTTTGCTAGTGATTAATCTGATGCACAGGCCAGAAGCTCTGCACCTAGCACTGATGCCGTCATTGTCCCGAGGCACTTTCTAGCAAGGTAAGCAATCGACTATCCTGCGGACCTTGTTTTCTTCTTTACTTGTCAGACTGCGAAATAAAATTGTGTGACTAGGCTAGGTGCTTGCTTAGATCACGCGTACTAATGACTCTAATCTCTAATGCACAGGCAAGAGGCTCTGCTTGTAGAACAGACGCTACCATAGTCCTGAGGCTCCGTCTGGCCAGGTAAGCAATCAACTAGGCTGCAGACTGTTTTTTTTTTCCAAGGTTGTTAAACGTATCTTGTGAAACTAGGCTTGGTGCTCTGATAGATCACGATTGCAAATAACTATTCTCTAATGCACAGGCCAGAAGTTCTGCGCCTAGCAGATGCCGCCATAGTCCCGCGGCACCGTTTGGCAAGGTGAGCAATTAACTATCCGGCGGACCCTGTTTTCTTTTCTTTACCTGTCAAACTGCTAATCTTATATTGTGTGATTAGGCTTGATACTTGGTTAGATCACATGTAATAATGACTCAAATCTCTGATGCTCAGGCTAGAAGATCTGCACGTTGCCCGAGTCGTCACAACCCTGATACACCGTCTGGCAAGGTATATAATCAACTATCCTGCGGACACTGATTCCATTTTTGTTTACTTCTCAGGTCATGTGTTAATTTTTATCGCACAGACAAGATTCGCTCCGCACGTGACACACACGTTAGCACACCGTCGGCCCATGTACACCCTTCTGTGGACGCTGCTGCATTGTCATATCTTTTTGTCATGCTTGCCAGACCCCTTTACAAAACTTGTACATCTATAAGAAACACTACAAAATTACTTCAAATATTCACAATGTGAACATCCCATGTGTGAACCAAAACTGTCTTAAAAAATTCACAACATAATGGTTTATGGGTGCACGTTTCTCATAGTTATGTTCAGAATATTGTTGCTTCTTCAACTCGGGATAATGTAGATTCTTCAACTTCATCTGGAGTAAATTTACCTGTGCTCACACATCCTGTAAAGCTCGGTTCCTCCTGAGAAAAGGTGTGGTCAACCATCTGAATCAACAGATTTTTTCTGGTGTTGCTACATTCTGTTGCTTTTAAGCTTTCTCTTTATTGCCAATGTGCTAAAAAATAACTAGAAAGGTTTTTCCTATTCCTGCAAAGGGAAGAACGCTACTTAATATTTACACAAGTGGCTTATTGATAAAACATTCCTAATTACAGTCTCTGTATTTTATTTTTTGCATCATTCCCAAATGCACAATCATTGGTAGCTCAGTTAATGCAGCTTGATGTACTAAGGTAGCTATTTGGGCGAGTCGGTAAAAGTTATACATGATGAGAACAGCACACGACAGGACGAAGCTTGGTGTCTTATGCTACAGGTCGCAATTTAAAATTTGTTCTCTACTAATGAGAGAAGCTCCGGTGTTCATTATCATTGCTCTTCAATACATGTAGGGGATGTTTTTGACTGATTTATCATCAAGTAATTTTTTTGGCTCTTTTTTTACTGATATATTACCCTGAGGTCTCTTTAATATTTTTATCCTAATTGTACCTGCTACTGGAAAAGCTATATAGTCACAGCTGCCATTGAACCATATACAGCAGCACATATATGATATGACTACAGTTTATCACGCAAATAATGTAGTGAAATGAGGACATCAATAAAGGACCATGTTTTTAATGTGTCTTTCCACCACTTAAGCATACTGCATCTCACAGAAGGCAGTGTATGTAACCTGTCTAGTCACACATTCACAGTATTACACATATAAAACCAGATGTGATAGTGTCCGTTTATAGCAGGCTGGGCAATATCATGATACAGATATGCTGCGATAGCATCTTGGGGATACTTTAGATTGTCTGTATTTCTGTATTTGTATACGTTTGAGAAATGTATTTGCATCTCAGTAGCGAAATACATTTAAGATGTATCGCTTGTATCGCAATACTTTGGCAGACTTGGGTATCTTGTTACATTTGTTGTCCTTTTTAAGATAGTTTTACAAGATTAAAAACATGTGTTTGGTGCAAGGTCTTTAGTAATTTATAATATGAACCCATTCCATAATATAATCCATCTCAGTCAACCGACATTGCAAAAAAACTGGGTTAAAAAAGGTTACAGATAAGAAGAACAAAATCAGGTCCTCTTACAAAGCCTACCACTCTTTTCAATTTAGCAGAGAGAACGCTGTAAATGAGTTGAGTGAAGAAGTATGGTTCTGTTCAATCTCACTATGGGTGACTCGGAAGCTTATATTACGACAGCTTGAGATGCACCCTCACGGCATGACAGGGTTCATTTTGGGCAGACGCCTTTTGTCAAGCATAGAACGCAGTCTTTACCGTTCTGTAACTATGTGGTTCAATGGGGGCGACATGTTTCTTTAGCGGCATTAATGATAAATGAAGAGTTTGAGGTAACGGAAACAGCATAAAATGGCACAAAAAAGGAGCAAAGCATAGATACCATTCACATGGGCGTACCAACTAGGGGGGAGCAAGAGGGGTGCTTGCCCCGCTCCCCTGAAACAGCCGCCACTGGGCATGGCAATGACTGGCCGGGGCCCTGGGGGGGGGGGCTGGTTTGCCCCTCCCCCACACACACACAAACACACCCAGAAACAAGTCGGTACGCCACTGAACATACGTATTCCCCACAAACTATGCCCCACCTACCACCGTTCAGAAACAAGTGCATATATATAAGTATCTGTATTCCCGAATAGTTTTACGCCAGTTTCAGAGAAGTGTCTCGGGGATATACCATTCCATAAAAAGACAAATCTATTTCAGTATTTGTATTCCCGAATACTTTTTGGAGTGTCTCTGCCCAGCCCTGGTCTACAGCGCATTGATTTATTCTATCATTCTTATTATTTTCAAGGTACTTCGGGCAAAGCAACCCATTTGAAGGGCGAGACAAGGGTGCAACCGGTGGCATCGCTCCGAAGTTGCTAACTCTTCAAGTGCTTTGACATCTGTGAGTGTATCGTCCTTCAATTATACTCCGTGTCACCAGTCGTGTGTAGTGCAGGTGACTGCAACGCCATGCGAAAAAAGAGAAGGCGAGCACTAGGAAGGTATATGGGAGGGGATGGCTAGGGGAGAGGGGGAAAGCACTAGGAACGTTAGGTAGGAGAGGAGATTACTCTCCTCACCCGCCTTTCTAGTGGTTGCCCTTTCCCCTCGTCGGGCATTGCCTCAGCCTGTACTGCGCGCAAGTAGTGACTCGGAATATAGTCACCATTGTGCAGATTATGATGCTGTGTCAGATAAGAGATAACTGCGGGTAAAATTAATCTGCTCTGTGCTTGGACACGCAGCTCGCGACCTGCTCGAACACGGCCCACAAGAAACCAGCTGCAAGCCCCCGTTTTCATAACGAGCATTACAAATGGCATGCATTATAATGATATCATGTCGCTAATTCATTTACGCTGTAAACGTAGCTTTGCTCTTATAACATATTCACATGGTTAATATTGTTCCGTTTTTATTTGTCAGGTGTCTAGTTTCTATTTTCCCTTCCCCTCTTTTTGTAGTATTTAGCACCTGCACGACAATTCCGCTGGTAGGCTGCAACCACGAGCTCTTTGCTCAAGGATGCACCTCAACTGCATGAACTCTCGCTTGTCAGAAGCAACCACCAAAGATAAGTTTATGAGCTCCGAATTCTCGCCCTCAGAAGATATCACCATTAAAATACAAGTATTCTCTCAGACTGGTGCTATAAAAAATTCTCAGAAAAGCAAGAACTGTCGACTGAAGACGTTCTTTCGAGACATGTTGAGCTTGAATATATCCTGAGTGAAGTAAGCGAAGGCAACCACAGTGTACTTGTTCTCTTGTCCTCCTACAAAAAGGCCAGCATGTTGGCACAGTACCGTTTTAATTCATGTGATTGCATCAGGGAAGGGATAAAAGGAGCGCTACAAATGAATCACAGCTAAAAATGTCACTGTCGAAATTGCAAGTTACAAAATGTAGAGAGCGCAAGGTCCCTTTAACAAATTTATTGACCCCCCAGCCCCCCCTCCCCTCTTGCCTTACATAAGCCCTCGACTTTTTGGGGGTGGGCTATCTGGCCTCTACACTCAAATGATATTGAGAGCACTGTTTCAGATGGTCCAAAATTTTGTTTATTTATTTATTTATTTATTTCAAATACCCTCAAGGTAAATACATTGAAGAGGGGAGTGAGCTATAAATATTTACAGTGTGCACATATTGGTAAGAACATTCTTAAACAGGACAATATCAGTGATGTTGGCAGTCGAGGCGGGAAGGTGGTTCCAATCCAAGGACGTTTGAGGCATGAAAGAATATTGAAATAACGATGTATTGAAATTTGGTATGCCGACCTTATGACTATGATCAATGCGAGCGGAGATGTAGGATGGTGGGTTAATTAGTTTTTGACGAAGGACAGCATTTTGGTGGAATATTTTATGAAAAAGACACAAACGAAATATTTTACGGCAATAAATAAGGGATGGCAAACCTAACGTGTTTTTCAATGTAGTGACGCTGGCTGTGCGGTGATAGTTTGACAGAATGAAACGGGCTGAGCGGTTTTGAATGGATTCAAGTATGGTAATTAGTGACGAGTGAGCAGGGTCCCATACAGCTGCAGCGTATTTCAATTTTGGACGAATTAGCGTTTTGTACATGGTTAGTTTTAATGAAGACGGAGCGAGAAAGAAATTTCGTTTCAAGTACCCTAACATGCGGTTAGCACTGTTAACTACGTACTTTACGTACTACGTACGTAAAGGAAGCTTGCATTAGGACACTACTAATGTTGGCATTCGTTTGTCTGGTTTGGCGGCCACTGAGAACGGGTTGCTTGTGGCATTTTTCGGCTAATTGTGCGTTTTATTAGTAAAATTAAACACAGTTGCAATAAGAAACAGCCTGGTATTGTTGAAAACCGCCAGTTGTTTAAATATATTTCCCCGCAGGGGGCACCTGTGAAAGCAGGTGTTTGGAGAGTGGCGTCTCCACGGACCCCGAGCTCCGCAGGGGGCGCCTGCACCTTAGGTGCTAGGTGCTTGGTGAGTAGCGTCACCACGGACCCCAGCCACGTGGGCCACCATACCCGCACGCAGGGGGCACCTACTCTTGGTAGGTGCTTGGTGAGTGGCGTCACTACGAACCCCGAGCCATGTGGGTTCGCCCACCCACGCCTGGCTGTGCGTGGCGTACCCGTGTCCGGGGAAAAGGGGACCCTGGTGGTTGAGCTGAGCCCGGGGTATGTTTGGACCCTTCGGGGCCCCCCGGGCGAGGCAATACACCGCTTCGGCCCCTGCTTCTCGTAGACGGGTGTCCTGGCTTGGCCCGACCAGGATGATTCAGTCAGTCGCCTCTTCTACCCTCTTCTTCCTTCT
The DNA here is from genome assembly GCA_013358835.2 of Ixodes persulcatus. Lineage (NCBI taxonomy): Eukaryota > Metazoa > Arthropoda > Arachnida > Ixodida > Ixodidae > Ixodes > Ixodes persulcatus. Next base: position 175,050 of record JABSTQ010010577.1, read on the forward strand.
TTCACTTTTCCTCCCACCTCTTTCTCTTTTCTTCTACACTCTCTTCCTTCCTTTTTCACCTTCTTAGGCGGCAAGGGCCAACCTTGAGTGGAAACAGGTCCTGTCCCTGCAACCACACTAGGGTATAGTGCCCGGGCAGCACTGGTAGAGTAATTGTGTCAGCCAAGCCCATCTTGCTATGGCACATTACCTACCCCCTTGTTGGGCTCCGTGGTGGGCGGTGCACCCGGGCACTGAACTTTCTTTCCCATCTTTATGGGTCCGCAAAACAAAACTTTCCTTGATCGGGCTCCGAAAAGAGTCCGCACCGAAGCACGTACACTTGATGTTCCTGAAGTAGTTACTCCACAGTATCCAAAGTTTTTGGTGCTGCACTCAGAAACTGAGAAACCGCTAAGTAAACTGTCTCCTTTTCTTGTCGCAAAAACTCTAGAGGGTGTCGTTGGGAAGACTTTTGAGGCTAAGAAGATGACATCAGGTGACCTCCTCGTTGAGGTTCACACAAAGCTCCAGAGTGATGCTCTACTAGCACTGAACTCGGTCTCCGACTACAAAGTCACCGTAACCCCCCACCGCACACTAAATACAGTACAAGGCGTAATTTCTGAAGACGACTTATTAGAGACTCCAGAAGCGGAAATTGTAGAGGGCCTCTCCAGCCAGGGTGTGATCGCCGCACGGCGCATCACACTTCGACGTGACGGCATGGAACACAAAACAAAACACATTGTACTGACCTTCGCAATGACCACCCTTCCACAAGCTGTCAAGGCAGGTTACCTGCATTGCCGCGTTCGGCCATACGTACCGAACCCGCTGCGCTGCTTCAAGTGCCAGCGGTTCGGCCACGGCTCGCGGAGCTGTCGTGGATCTGACACGTGTGCGAGGTGCTCTAGCAAAGAGCATCTCGCAGATCACTGCGAAAATGATCCAAAGTGCACTAATTGCGAAGGGAAGCATGCTGCATACTCTCGGTCTTGTTCTCTCTGGAAGCAAGAAAAAGAAATACTTACATTGAAGGTCCAAGAGAACATTCCATACCACGAGGCAAAGAAGCGTGTCTTGTTTGCCTCACGTGGTTCGTATGCAGAGGCCGTGCGCAGGGGACCTGCACGGCCGATGGTGTCCACGGGGACGCAGACATCTGCGGATGACCTGCGTGTCCCGTCGGGGTCCCCCTCCACCTCGGGAGTGGTGCGGCAAACACCGCCCCCGAGCACTAGGAAAGATGTGGGCGTGCCCACACCCAGTAAGGAGCAGGGCTTGGCGACCCTTGCTCCTCCCACTGCCCTGCCCCCCAAAGGACGGGGTGTGACACCCCGTCCTTCTGGTACCCAGAGGATCCCTGGCCTGCCAACCAAGCCAGCGGCATCCAAGGGTCAACCATTGGCGACAACCACCGACGAGCCAATGGATCAAAGTGGGCTCAAGTCCGACGAGGACAGGTCCATGTCGGGGTCGGAGTGTTCCCTTCCCGGCACTGGTGGATCCACCAGTGAGCAGAAGGGTGCCACTAGAAAGAAAAACACTCCTCGTATGAAAATTGATTTTAAGACCTGAAAATATATTTTTTTGTCTCTATTTAAGCTTTCCTTCATTTTTACATTTTTAGCTTTTTAGATTTCACCTTTTTTAAATTATGGCCTGCATTATGCAGTGGAACTGCAGAGGTCTTTTTTGTAATTTAGATGATGTGAAGCTCTTGTTGCAGAGGCATGAACCCTCTGCATTTTGCCTGCAAGAGACTTACCTCAAACCACCCAACAGCAACTTTCTTAGATCATATCAAGTCTACAGGAAGGACCGCGTGACTACCTCTGGCACTTCCGGTGGAGTTGCTATTGTTGTAGACAGTGGCACTCCTGCCTGTGTGGTCCCCCTAGACACGCCTCTGGAGGCCGTTGCGGTGAGGTTGCTACAGCAACGCCTTATTACAATTTGCTCCATTTACATCCCCCCTTCATTTGCCCTGGAGTTCGGCCAACTTGAAGCTTTAGTTGATCAGCTACCTGAACCTTTTATTTTAATGGGCGATTTTAATGCACACAACCCCCTCTGGGGCAGTGTCCGAACTGACACTCGAGGTTCGGTTGTGGCGCGGTTTTTATCTCTCAGAGAAGTATGTGTACTAAATACAGGAGAGCCAACATATTTTAGTTCTGCTAATCGCTCCTTTTCTTGCATCGACCTCACTATTTGTTCTGCTGTACTTTTTACAGATTTTAGTTGGAACGTATTGGATAACCCTTATGGAAGCGACCATTTTCCGGTGTATCTTACCCCCTTAGAAGTCCTGCCCAGGCTGCCTTGTCGTTCTCCCCGTTGGAAGATCTCATCAGCAGATTGGGACCTTTTTCAGTCAAATATTCCTTCTTCCCTCGATCTTTCACAAGCGACCTCTGTGGACGAAAAAAATGCTCTCATAACAACAACAATAGTTGAGGCTGCCCGTCTGTCTATCCCACAGACATCCGGCAAGCTGCCGAGACGTCCAAAACCATGGTGGGATAATGAGTGTAAAGAATCTCGAAACCGCCAAAACTGTTCTTGGGCAAGATTTAGGAGGTATCCCACTTCCACAAACCTCTTGGCATTTAAGCAATTACGTGCAAAAGCCCGCTATATTAGGAAACGGGCAAAAAGGAAATCCTTTTGCTCGTATGCATCTTCTATTAATAGTTTCACGCCAACGAAGATTGTCTGGGACAGAGTGGGTAGAATGGATGGTGACTACCATCCTTTCTCAATCCCCTTGCTGTTAGATGAGAAGGGAGAAGCATTTCCATCATTATATGAACAAGCCAACGCACTGGGTAGGCACTTTGCACAAGTCTCTAGTTCTGAAAATTACACTGCAGAGTTTCTGCAGTTTAAGTCCAAGTGCGAGAGAATTCCAATTCGTAGGTCGGAGGATTGCACTGAAGAATATAATTGTCCTTTTTCTCTTGTTGAGCTTCGTCGAGCTCTTGCTGCGGCAAAGCCTACATCCCCTGGGCTTGATGCAATTCACCCTAGCATGCTTTCTCATCTACCTGAAACATTTCTAGTCATTCTCCTCCAGTTTTTTAACATCATCTGGGCGAAAGGGAAATTTCCTAGCACCTGGAAACAGGCTATTGTCGTCCCCATTTTAAAACAAGGAAAGGACAGAAGTAAAGCCACGAGCTACAGGCCAATTGCCCTTACTAGCTGTTTAGGGAAAACTTTTGAGCGGCTGGTTAACAACAGGCTAACCTACATACTAGAAAAAAAGAGACTACTAAGCAATTTCCAGTGTGGTTTCCGCACTTCCAGGTCTACAGTTGACCACCTGGTACGTCTTGAGACGACGGTCCGCGAGGCTTTCATAAATAAGCAATTTTGTCTTTCTGTATTTTTCGACCTTGAAAAAGCTTACGACACCGCCTGGCGGTACGGCATACTCAAGGACCTTATCTCGATGGACATAAAAGGGAGAATGTTCAACTGCATAGCTGACTTTCTGCAGGATCGTAGCTTTCAGGTACGCCTGGGAGCTACGATCTCCGACCCTTTCCCCCAGGAGAATGGCGTGCCACAGGGCTGTGTCTTAAGCGTCACTTTGTTCATTATAAAGATAAATTCTCTATCTCAAGTAATCCCACCCACGATCTCTCATTCTCTTTACGTCGACGATGTCCAGGTTTGTTTCTCTTCATGCAACTTAGCTATCTGTGAGCGTCAAGTTCAACTTACGGTAAACAGGATGAGTAGGTGGGCTGACCAGAATGGCTTTCGGTTTTCTGCCGAGAAGACTGTGGCTGTTTGTTTCGCTCGAAAACGAGGAATGTCTCCCGAGCCATCATTGTATATTAAAGGTACACCCATCCCTGTTAAATCAGAGCATAAGTTTTTAGGCCTAGTATTCGATAATAAATTAACTTTTGGCCCTCATATAAAGGAACTAAGACTAAAATGTCAGCGAAAGTCGAATCTTCTTAAGGTCCTTGCACACCGTTCTTGGGGTTCGGACCGTGTCTGCCTTTTGCGAATCTACAGGGCTTGTGTTCGCTCAGTTTTGGATTATGGAAGCATTGTTTACGGTTCTGCCAAACCCTCTACGCTTAAAATGTTGGACCCAATCCATCACCAGGGGATCCGGCTTTCAACCGGAGCCTTTCGAACGTCCCCCGTGCCCAGCTTGTATGCTGAGTCAAATGAGTGGTCGCTTGATAAACGGAGGTTTTATCTTAGCACGCAGTACTTTTTAAGACTCCGCACTCTCCCACAGCATCCAAATTTTTCTTTGATTGAAAGCATAAAATATGAGCAGGCCTTTCAAAACAAGCCATCCGTAACGCGCCCCTTTGCACTTCGTGTGAAAGATGCTGCAGCGACTTATAGTTTTGATATATCCTGTTCTGTCATGGAAACTGAGCAAAGACGTGCTCCTTGGGATGACCTAGCTATAACATGCAACCTCTCTTTGACAAAATATAACAAGAAAGTTGCCGCCGCTAGCGTTATAAAACAAGAATTTTTTGAGATTGCTAGTCGTTACGAGACGGACAAAAGTTTTTTTACTGATGGGACGAAAGGTTCTGGCTATGCTGGCTGTGCTGCGGTTGGGCAGTCCTTCCAACGTGTTATTCGAATCAATGCGAATGCATCTGTGTTTACTGCTGAGCTTCATGGACTCTTATTGATGGTAGACGAAATAATCAAACAAAAATACAGATTATCCGTGATATTTACAGACTCGCTCAGTTCCCTCCTCGCCCTTAACTCTGCAACATCCTGGAAACATCCCCTCGTTTCTTTGCTTCGTGCTAAACTAACAAATGCAATAAAGCAAAACATCACTATTCACTTTTGCTGGGTTCCTAGCCATATAGGAATACACGGCAATGAGGAAGCCGACCGAGCCGCAGGTGCATGTGTAAACAGGCCCATTGAAATTCACACTCTCCCAGTTACAGACTATAGAACTACACTACGAAATAAAATAAAAGAATCCTGGCAAGTAGAGTGGGACTCTGATCCTCACAATAAGCTACATGGAGTTAAACCTGTTTTAAGTGAATGGCGCAGCGCCAGACATCGGGAAAGGTTCTATGAGGTCATTCTATGTCGACTGAGGATAGGCCACACACACTTGACTCACGGCTACCTTTTAAGAAACGACGACCCACCAATGTGCGACTACTGCTCAGAAACCTTAAGTGTACTTCACATCCTTTTAGTATGCCCACAATTTAATAATGAACGCCGCTCCTACTTTCCTATCTTTTTCAGAAAACATATACCTTTCCACTTGGCACTTTTGCTTGGAGACGAGCCTGTTATTTCGTACAGACAAGTTTTTAACTTTTTAGAAAACATTAATATTTTACATCGACTTTAAACTACAATCTTTTAAAGTTATTTTGATATTTTGATCCATTGCAATAATAAACCTTTAGTCATGTGATATTTACTCACCCTGTGTTTGGCGCACTATGGCCTACGTTGCTGCTGCGCCAGAAAACCCCAAATTCATTCATTTAAATATATTAGAAACACATGCTTTTTTGTCTTGGTTTTCGGTTTGCCAGCCTTGCACCTGTATCTAAAGTGGTAAACGTTCCACCCCACTATTCTTCAATGGTGTGCAAACAATTTATGAAGTTGGCTGATTTATTGGTTTTTGATAATGCTCATTAAGTAAGGTGTGGGGCCTTGACGGTGTCCTATATGTATCTTAATCATGGTATAGAACTACGTCTTGCTTTTCAGGAATGCTCCATTGCTCTTCTTGACGGTCAACACCGAAGTCAAAAAACTAAAAGGGTGAGAGATAAGACATGCAAAAAGAAGAATAAAGGAAACAAGCGACGTTTCTGGCGCATTCCTTTCGTCAGACCACACAGCAAGCCGCAAGTTTATTGTGTATTTTTGTACTGCATGTTTCACCCAGTGTTTCTGAGCAATAAATATGAAAGAACAGATGCCAATTTTCATAGCTTATTTTATCAAATATTGCATGATCCTGACAATGTTATATTCGCAGGAATGACACAAAAGCTCTCAATTGTATTTCAGGTTGACAATTAGGACGTCAAACTTATGCCAGACCGTATAATGAAATGGCGATAGAATGTGGGATTGGCGGCTTAATTGTATTTCGGGTTAACAAATGGGACATCAAAATGACACAAAACACCGTCATTTGACAGTTAAAAGCTTGGAAATAGAGCTGCAGAGACATTTCCTGTCATTTTGATGAAAAATGCTCTAGTGTTAGTGTTGTGGACTTCGCATATGTACACCTAAGAATGGGGTTTATTGGTGTTTCCAGTAAGTGAGAAGGGTGTGGAAAACGGTATATAAGTACACTTAAGAATGGGGTGTAATTGCATTCCCCATAAGTGAAGACGGTGTGTAAAAAAGGATATATGTACACCTAAGAATTGGGTGTATCAGTATTCCCAGTAAGTGAGAAACGGAATATATGTGCACCTAAGAATGGGGTGTATCAGTATTCCCAGTAAGTGACAAACGGAATGTGGGTACACCTAAGAATGGGGTGTATCATTATTCCCAGTAAGTGAGAAATTGAATATATGTACACCCCACGGTGGGGTGTGTCTTATACACCCGCTGAGGTGCACATGCGCACCTCAAAATGAGGTGCATGTGTGCACCCCTTTTTGGGGTGTCGCATATATACCCATGGGGGTGTCTTATATGGGACAAGTCACATACACCCCAATGGGTGTAAGTACTACACCCCTTTTTTAGAGTGTAGAGAGTCAATCATACGCTCAAAGGTGGCTGGAGCGTTACAAAGTCCAAATGGCATCACATTAAAGTGATACAGGCCAGTTGAAGTAGCGAATGCGGTTTTGGGCTTGTCGTCACAGGCGACAGGAATTTGCCAGTAACCACTTCGGAGGTCCATGGAAGAGAAATATGAAGACCCTTGGAGCGTATCAAGTGTGCCATCAATTCTGGGCAGTGGATAAACATCCTTTTTTGTGACTTTGTTTAGTTTGCGGTAATCAAAGCAGAAACGCCAAGAGCCGTCTTTCTTCTTAACAAGAACAACGGGAGAAGACCAGTGTCTAGAAGATTGTTCGATTACTTTCTTTGGAGCATATCATATATGTGTGTCTGAATTACTCGGCGTTCGGCTGGGGAAACTCTATACGGTCGGCTTCGAAAGGGTGATGAATCGCCAGTATCAATTCAGTGCTCTAAGAGCGAAGTTGGCGGCAACTTTCCGGGGCTAATGTCAAAAAGGGTTTCGTAGTAGAGTAGACAGTTGGGCGAGTTGGTGATATTGAACATAGTTACAGTTGTGCACACTGTCCTTGTGTGCTCAACTGTAACTATGTTCAAGGGTTTCGTAGTCTGCAAGAAGGCGGGCTAATATATGTCGTTGGGTCAGTGGTAAGCGGGGGTCGATCATTTTTTCCACGTGCTTGCTGAAATCGGGAGGTGTAGGGAGCGCGTCAGAAGTGATGGGGAGGAGACTGGCAAATTGGTGATGCAGTGTTGATTGCATTGTAGCGACGCGACTTCCGGAAAGAACGATTCGGGGTTCGGAAGACCAGTTTGTTACCCATAACTGAAGTTTTCCACTCGTGAGTGTAGCAAGCGAATAAGAAATGATTATGCCCTTGGTCACGAGCTGCATAGAGATGGGTTCAATAAGACCAGAAGTTGCTGTGGTGGGTAGGGTCGGTACGAGTGTGGTGAGAGCGGCGGAGTACGAAGGCAGCAGTATGTCATTGTCGGCTACCAGGGTGACGAGCGAACCATCAGCAGCAACCTCGGCAGTATCAGAAGAGATGAGATGCAATTCACGGTTGGCACAGTCAATAAATGCTTCTGTTGAAGACAATAAGTCTCATCCCAGGATGATGTCGGCGATGCAGGTGGGAAGCACTATGAACATAACAACGTAACGGTGGTTACCGATTCGGACTGTAAGGGTGCAGTATCCGAGGGGCGGAACCAAATCGCCATTGCCCATGCGCATTAAGTGTCCTTGCAACGGCGGAGTAAGTACTGCGTGCAGACGACGGCGGATGTGTTCAGAAATGCAAGACTTCGCGGCTCCTGTATCGACTAAGGCGGTGAAGTTATGGCTTCTAATTTCGAGTACAATTGATGTTGATCCAAAATGAGGAGGATTTGCGGATAGTGGTGAGCGTGCAGCCTGACCTCCAATATAGCTGCAGGCCGCTTTATCTAGTTTGACTGTTGGGAAGGTCCGGGAGCGTTGGTGGTGAACGGTGAAATAGAACGGCGTCGTGGCGGGTACGGCGATGATGGGCGGCCACGTCGTGTTGGTGGGGAAGGTTCGGGCCTGTGAGAGGGACAGCGACTGACTGGAAATTGTTCATGACCGGCGGGAGTGGACATGTGACAACGTGAAGAAAATTCGTCGATGTGCGGACTGCGATGAATAGCACGGTCGTCAGTATAGTCTGTGGAGCAGTATACACGGTTGGTTGGCGAGGTGCGAGCCGTGTTGTTAAGACGACGGCGACAATATCGGAGGATGTGCCCTGGTGTGTGACAATAATAACACACAGGTAGCTGATCTGGTGATCGCCAGATGTTTGTCCTTGGTTGTGGTTGTGTCCATGGAGGGGTTGGTGCGACATATGTGGCAGGGATGAACTGATAAGCGCAGATCGGAGTTGGGAAGGGTGCTGCTGGTGCGTAAGGAGAGGCTGCTCGCGTGGCGTGCCCCAGAGCAGCGCGGAGTTCGCTTTGAATTGCGTCCTTTATGTCCTTTATGCCATGTACGTCAGTATTTGTTTGGTATTCGTCACTAGATGGTTGTAGCTGTGCGACGAAGGTACGAAGCTTCTCGCGTATTATGGTGCGGATGAGCGAAGCAAGGTTTGTGTCGGAAATTGTTCCCTGGGACACTTCTGCGAGTCGCTCGAATGGTTTTTTGGAGATCCGTGCACTATCGAGCTCTTCGTACTGTCGGCATTCCGCTATTAAGCGCTCTGCTGTAGCAGCTGGTGCTTTCGGAGCCACGACGGAGAAGAGCTTTTGCGATATGCCCTTGAAGAGGTGGCGAATTTTCTCGTCTCCGGCCATTTCAGCATCAACTTGGCGGCGCAGACGAAGGACGTCCTCAATGTACGCTGTTGCTGTTTCTGTGGGTCTTTGATAGCGACGCAATAGTTGGTCGCGCGCTTGCTGCTTGCGGTGCTGGGGTTTGCCAAAGACATCGGCGAATGTTGTTTTGAAGCCTTCCCATGAATTGATGGTTTCTTCGTGATTGTCGAACCAGCGAAGTGCTGTGTTTTTGAGACAAAAAGAAAAACAACATTCGCGAGCTTAAAGCTGTCATCCCAGTGGTTGTAGTGGCTGACCCGTTCATAGTTTTTTAACTAATCGTCGAAGTCGGCGTCCGGAGATCCGTCGAAGATCTGGGGGTCGCGCTGTCGATGTTTGACCACGGGCGCTGGGGTGTTCGTGGGACGGTTAGCGTTGCCTGCTTTTTCTGGCATATTGATTTGCGCAGTTCGTCTGCTGCGTAGCTCTAGAATTAATAATTAACGGTCGGACGAGAGGCGGGAGAACGATAAGACCTCCACCAACCTGTGAGGCAATGATGTGCAGGTTTAATGAGATGATCGGGCACATTGTAGATGATGGTCAGTGCCGCAGCGCAGCCAGGCGAAATCAGTCCGAATCAAATCGCGCGGGCACTCAGCGGCCGACACCTGAGCGTGCCAGTGGCGCCACATAGTGGTCTTTCCTAACAATATATATATATATATATATATATATATATATATATATATATATATATATATATATATGTGTATATATTGTTAGGAAGTTGAAGACGACGACGGGGCAGTGGCGCGCACGGCCATCTCGCGCCAGGCCCCACGGGCTGGCTTGGCCTCCATAAATCGTATGTTTGTTCCATCATCGTGTACTGTCCTGCCCTTTCTGCTGCCGACAGCATCACCCTAACAGTATGGTGGAGGTGCGGAGCCATACACATCTCCTTCATTGAACATCGGCGCCGCTATGATCCTGTCAACCCGCCATGTTGATGCAGTCATCCGCAGCAGCAGACCAAACAGCAGCCCATGGATCCGCCGCCCAGCCCCCACCCAGACGCCATGACAAGCCATACCAGACGAAGCCGCATCAGACGAAGCCGACAGACGATCCCCCGCCCCTATCCCCAGCCCCCGACGTTCCGACGCTTCTCAGTGACGTGAGTCCCCCAGCCCGGACCGTGCCGTCGTGTGGCTCGTGCAGAGGTCTGTGACGCTGCGGAAGAGGCCGAAATTCAACGTCTCCTTCTTCATCCTCACCCTCGCTGTCGGCAGCCGTCCTTTGTTCTTCTGTGTGTGTGGCTTTGTAAGTGTGCTTCATGTGTTCATTTATTCACCGGCCGGGTCGGCCGTTTTCCTCGGAGGGAGTACTCTTAGGAAGTTGAAGACGACGACGGGGCAGTGGCGCGCACGGCCATCTCGCGCCAGGCCCCACGGGCTGGCTCGGCCTCCATAAATCGTATGTTTGTTCCATCATCGTGTACTGTCCTGTCCTTTCTGCTGCCGACAGCTTCACCCTAACAATATATATATATATATATATATATATATATATATATATATTGCAATTTTTTAACATCAACACATTAAAAAACGTAATACATAGGCCGATGCTTTTTCACAGAATATTGGTGGGGCTCGGCGGACATTAGATGAGTAAGTAATCGTCAAAGTACGTTGTCTAATTAACTTTTTTTTATTCGATAGTGTAATTGACCATGTTGAATTTTCAATTTTAAAGGGGCTATAAATAAACTCTAGCCCAACTGAAACAATTTGCGAAAAGGCGACGTGATTTTGGTTATTCATCGCTAAAAGTCTGCTTTTCGTCGCCTGAATAAAAAACAGCGCGCTGGACAGAGCGCAGGATCTTATGCTTACGTAGTCGCTTCGGACGCACCGTTGGAAGTATGATGCTAGAGCATCCACCAAAGGCACGCTGTCAAAATTGTGCAAGTTTGTTCATGCTGAATTGCGACAGCCCTTAATGAGGGTTGTAACTTTAATACAAAATTAAATAATGCACTGGGACTCTAATATGAGACGTTCTCACTAACACAAACAAACATGCCATCACCAACACCCCCCGATAGAATATCCTCCCGCCTAAACAACTCTTGTGCAATAAAACGTATTTCTGGTAAAACTAACTCATTCAACGAATCATTTCTCCCATATGCCATCACACAGTGGAACCAGTTGCCATCCTCCATCGTCAGCACCTCTGATGGAACAGTGTTTTACGATAATTTACTAGCCCATTATGTATAATTTATCATGTTCTTGTTTATAGTTACTGTTATTGTTCTACTACTGCGTTTGCTATTGTATTCTTCGTTTTACTGCCCCCCCCCCCCTTATGTAATGCCCTAACCGGGCCCTTAAGGTGAAAATAATTTAAATGAAATGAAATGAAATGAAACATGCCTTGTGAAAACCGCTAAGTCACTCTCCACTTCCCCGACCTGCCGCGCGTGGTTCTTGAATTTATTTATTTATTTATTTATTTCAAAATACTATCAGTCTCTATTGAGACTATGATAGGGTGGGTACACAAATGTACAAAGAAAACAACAACAACAAGAGCAGCACACACTTGAAAAGGTACTATAAAAGATATCACCAGATAATAACAAAAAATGCTTTGACAATGAAAGATAAAAACTTAGATCCGTCATGGGCTATAATGCGTTGGCGGAAAACAATACAAAAAACAACAACATCTTATTTCACATTTTGCAAGATGCTATATAAGAAGAAAAAGCTTCAAGTGATTGGCATACCACGGCTTGCTCTGAAAGAAGATTCCAGTCACTTATGGTTTGTGGAAAGAATGAGTATCTGAAACAGTCCATGAAGAACCGGGGCTGATGAAGTGCGCGACTGTGTTTGTTCCGAGTTATTCTCGACTCGTCAGGAACTAGGTAAGCTGTTTTATCGATCAGCAATAAGCCATTAATAATCATATATAAAAATTTCAATCTTTTTTCTTTGCGCCTCATCTTAAGTAATGGAATATTTGCTTTTGAATACAGTGCCGTAGGTGAATCCAGTCGACGATATTTGGAAAAAATAAAACGTAAAGCAAGTCGTTGCACCTTTTCTAGCTTTAGCACATCTTTAACAATATGAGGATCCCAAATTTCGCATGCGTATTCCATCAACGGACGAATGAGTGTTTTATAATCCAAAAGTTTTGTGTTCATTGAACTTAGTTTCAAAGACCGCCTTAAATACCACAGTTTATAATTCGCTTTTTTTACAATACTATCAATATGAGCACTCCAACGGAGATCGTGAGAAATAATGACACCCAGATATTTGTAACTGCTTACCCTTACAAGTGGATACCTTTCGATGACGTACGCGAATTCAATGGGCTTTGTTTTATGAGTAATAGTCATACAAACGGTTTTATCTAAGTTTAGTGACATTTGCCAAGTATTGCACCACTGACCAACTCGTGCTAAACAAGTGTTAAGATTAATTTGATCGGTGGGCTCCTTAACATCTGTATACAAGATACAGTCGTCGGCAAAGAGCCTAGCCTTAACAGTTAAATTGAAGAGTATATCATTAATAAATATTAAAAAAAAAAACAAAGGACCGAGCACTGCTCCTTGAGGTACACCTGATTTTACATCGATCAAATCAGAATGTTTATCTTTAATTTCTACAAATTGTCTTCTTCCGTACAAAAACGTCTCTATCCATCTGATGAGACCTGGGTTTTTCAGAATATATTTTAGTTTGAGTAATAATTTCCTGTGGTTAACCTTATCAAATGCTTTTTTTAAATCTAAAAAAAATAACATCAACTTGGCCTTTACGGTTCAGTACTTCAGCAAAATCATGCGTGACTTTAACCAGCTGAGTAATAGCAGATACCCCTTTACGAAAGACGTGCTGAGAGCTGTTTAATAAGTTGTAATGACTTAAGAAGGAATGAATATGGCTCGAAAGTATACGCTCTAAAAGTTTCCCACATGTTGATGTTAGTGAGATTGGTCTGTAATTGTTAACGGAGGTAGCTTTCCCAGACTTCAAAACAAGCACAACTTTACCAATCTTCCAGTCATTGGGTAATGAACCTGAAGACAGGGATCTCTCAAAAATGATAATAATATAATGGGACAAAGACTCGGCATATCGTTGAAGAAACGCATTTGGAATTTTATCGTATCCGGTGGCATTCTTACAGTCTGGGTGAAGTAACAGATCTACAATTCCTTCCCGAGACAACTGCACATCAGGGATCGCGGCAACGTTTTCCAATTGGTTAAACACAGGCGTCGCTCCGTCATCAGAAGAAAACATAGCAGAAAAAAAATTATTAAAGCAATTTGCTATTTCGTAGTTATCTTCGATCGTGTGTCCATCGACATCAAGTTTTTCAACGCCCGAAGAAAGTGCTAAACGTGATGAATAAATATCTCAAAGCCCCTTACTGTTTCGTGAATAGTTTTGATTGGGTTAGGCTCTAATAATGACTGCCTAACAATAGTAAAAAAAGTATATTACGGAGTTTAGTTAATTAATCAAAATGTTGCCACGGTTATCCACCCATGTATGGTCCGCCGAGTTGCACGACACACTGAAGACGGCATCAACGTAGGAGTGAGCCCCCTTTTTTTCTAAAAACCTGTTGATTAAAAAATATCACCGGGTATAGATGACGTAATGTGACAAAGGGATGCTTCATTTCTCATTTCACTGCAGACCACGTGGTTCAAAAGTTCGCCGGGGAAACGACCGCACTCTAAAAAAAAAAAGGTATCACCTTACAACCTTTTGTCCGATATAATACACCCCAACACATTAGCTTGCCGTACAGAGCACTATAGTCGAACAGACGACCCAAATTTTACGAGAGACTTGATAACACTGCGATATAACTTAATAAATAGCTAAAGTACTATCAGAGACCACAGAAAGAAAACACGAAGGTTTTGTAGTAGGGCCAAGAAAACCCTGTCTATTTTTTTTTGTAGTTAGTAACACGTACACCCGTGAGCGATATGAAGGTGAACAGCCCTCTTCTTGTTTTTGACGCTCCTGCAAGTGTGGAACAAGCTCTGTTCCAGAAGAGGGCCAGAACGCAAAGTTTAGACCCTTGGCCACGTACAATTTGAGACGTTGAGAGTTAATAGAGAGTTTTAGGGAACCGGAACAAAATACGATCGATAAACAAAAACGATCGATACCTTGGATCGGGCGAGTCGACCGATCGTGTGCCTCGAAACGGCTTTGGGGGAACCGTATTTGCAGACGAGAGCAGACGATCGGTACAGGTCGCGCCCCCTGGCAACGGAAACCTGCATCGGCCTCATCGAGAAAAGCAAATTTGCGTGTGTTTGTACAAATCGCAGAAACTGAAGTAAATAAAAATCGCATCCTATAAATATAGAGAACCTAAAACAATGTATACCTACTTATAGTTCGTCTCGTTTTTTTACTCGAATGAATGCGCTTCCGTAATACAAAACCTGGCGCTCCATGGCGTGTCGCCACTGGCACTGCGAAGTTCTAAAATGTTCGTCTGCTAAAGGAGCAGACGAGCTTTCCGACAACCATGGCGCTCGATCTTTTTGACGATGACTTGGAGTTGGTTCTATTCGGCGAAAACAATTTACAAAACGTTATTTTGTACGACTGTCTGCGTACTAAGAGAAGGCACTTGTTGGCGGCAAGGTATGGGACTTTCAACTTGGCATTGATGGACGAGGAGGACGTCGTACGGCAGTTCAGGTTCACAAAGGAGGATCTGCCCATCTCCGATCGGCGCTGCGCATCCCGGAGACGCTGACAGCCAACGGCTGAATCTGGGTGTCGGAGGCTCGTTTGCCACCGTTTCTTTTTTTTTTTCTTTTTTTTTTCAGTTTACCCGATTTATATCCTCGGGGAATAAAATAGTTCCTCGGTCGTACATGGTAACTTGGTTTGTAAGTCATACGTTCTTCTCAGTGGGCAAGCTTTGGTGTTTTACATCAACCAAATATGATGTTTACTCCAACCACGTCCTGATATGCTGAAAAGTCGCCGACAGCAAACTCAATTTGACACACAAATAAGAACACGCTCGCGCGCGCTTATCATCAACATTCGAAGTCGTCTGCCAGCGATCCTGTGTCTTTCCCTCGAGGCCCACTGCAGGGTCGAGTATTAAGAAAGTTATGGACAAATAAAACTAGAAATATTAAATCGCGAAGAAAATACAAAAATAACAGAAATATAATCATTTCTCAGGTTGAGGCGGTCATTTTTCTTGTACAAAGTTACGAGGAGGTCAATCCGTTCCTTCGCTCCTCGCAACGAGAAGTTTTTTTTTCAACGCCGCGTTTAAGCCTTTAAGGACGTCATCCCAAAGGGCTGGAGTAAAAAAAGGATTAGCGCCTAGCACCTCCCGAAGTAGGAAGGTATCATCTTCCGCTGAAAACCGCTTGCGAGGAGGAGGCGGAGGGACGGAGGTAGATACGGCGCCCATGTTGCTCTCTTACGGTAAAGATAGCAGACGATCACGGTCGGACGCCCGCGAACCGATCGTTGTGCCGTGTACGGTACTACCACGGAAAAAAAAAAATTAATTAATAAAGGAAAACCTGTAACTTTACTGCTGTGCATTTATTAAAACTATCACCCAATATTTAAAGGGCTCGTTTTATAGAATATATGTGATTAGCATTAGAACACAAATTTTTAATTCATGCAAAATTTTCAAACTATAAAGTATCCAGATCCTTGATCCAGAAGGCTGTTGCTCACTCTGTTGACACTACAGATATGGTGCCTGGAACGCGTCTCCGACTGGTGTGTTTACCGCGGCCAAAAAAGTGGTCCCTCGATTTCCGCCTGATGACGTCATAGAAGTGTCATGCTGTCGCTGGTCGCGATCCTGGCGGTGTTTCAACAGCTGTGGTGTATGTGGCAGACGCCTGTTCTGCTGCGGGTCGCTCTCCACTGTGACAGTCCACGGAGGCTGCAGCAGCTGGAAGTTGGGACGCCGTGACGACAGCGACACTCGCGTTCGCTCGTGCTTTTCGCCAGCATTTCTGCGGCCGACCGCCAGGATCGCGACAGTCAACAGCATGACACTCCGGCTTCTGTGACGTCATCTGTTGCCACTTCGGGACCACTTTTGATGTATGGGAGGGATAGGACGCTAAACACACCAGTCGAAGACGCGATCCAGGCACCATACTACAGATAACCCTCAGTCATAAAGCAGCTGTGAAAACGGGTGATAAGAGCTCGAAATGCACATCTCAACGTTTGTATGGAAAAAAAAAACTTAAAATATGAAAAAAAAACTTAAAATATAAAAAAACTTAAAATATAAAAAAACTAAAAAATATAAAAAGCTTAAAATGTAAAACAACTTAAAATTAAAAAAAAACTTAAAATGTAAAAAACTTGAAATGTAAAAAAACTTCAAATATAAAAAAACTTCAAAATATAAAAACTTTAAAATATAAAAACTTAAACTTAAAATATAAAAACCTAAAATATAAAAAACTTGAAATATAAAAACTTGAAATATAAAAAAACTTGAAATATAAAAAAAACTTGAAATATAAAAAAAACTTGAAATATAAAAAAAACTTGAAATATAAAAAAACTTGAAATATAAAAAAAACTTGAAATATAAAAAAAAACTTGAAATATAAAAAAAAACTTGAAATATAAAAAAAACTTGAAATATAAAAAAAACTTGAAATATAAAAAAAACTTGAAATATAAAAAACTTAAAATATAAAAAACTTAAAATAAAAAAAAAAAACTTAAAAATAAAAACAAACTACAATATGAAAAAAAAAAGGCGGATGGGCCAGCCGGATTCGAACTCTCCACTACCGCACACCTACGAGATCACGAAATGGACGCTCTAATCCACTGCGCCACTAAACAGACAACTTTCGCTGCTGCTAAACATTAATTTATTTCTATCGAGGACGTCTTACTGCGTTTCGATCTGTATTTTCTTTTTTATTTGCTGATTCCAACTTTATGCACTTGCTGTCACATATGGCGCTCCTGCTAGGTACTACCACGAGTTATTTTATTCATGTTTGAAACCACGGCACGCTCTCTCCGCCAGCGAAATAGCCGTTTTGCTAACTAAGCGAGACTGTCCACGTCGGCCATTGGTCGTGCCGGTCGTGCCTTACGGTTCGAGCAGCGCATTACGGTAAGATCGCGGAACACAAGCGCACGCGCACTTCGTACCGGAGGGCCCATCGTACCGTATCGGATGTGCAAAAACGGTTCCCTAAAACTCTCTAATATAGCTTTAGAAAGCCGCAAAACAGGCAAGAAACCAGGTAAGGTGTTCACCTTCATATTGCCGGCGGGTGTACATTAACTATTTTAATACGTTTTACCACATGGCTATCAAGCCTTTCGTGAAAATTTGTACCGTCAGATCGATGTGAGTGCGCTGTACGTCGAACTGAAGATTTGGGATGTCTTATATGGGACAGAGGATGTAATAAATATAATACACCCCTTTTTCTTAGAGTGCGGCACTGTCAGGGCATACTTACGTCGCAAATGCAACATGGACTATACGCCTCAAAAATCACAAATAGAAAAATTAGCTACATTGTACGCCACGAAAAGTAGCGCTATCTAACTCGTCATTTATTATTTTAGCTAGCCATTTCAACTATATTTTTCAATTGAAAAGTCTACTTTTATTGCAAAGATAGCTTTTATTTTCCCTGAACTGTTACCATTAATTTATAGTTTACTGTAAAAAACTGTTACCATTATTCGGAATCTAGATGATCGAGGTCAATCGCATCAAGTGTTTGATGCTGCTGACGCAAAAGCATGCACATGTCTTTGTTTTCAAAGTGCACCGCCACTTGCGTGCTGCCTCATAGGCTAGTAGACAAATTCCGTTTGCAGGATGATCCAGTGTTTTTATAATGCAGGTCTCAGCTCACTATACGCTG
Source organism: Ixodes persulcatus (assembly GCA_013358835.2). Taxonomy (NCBI): domain Eukaryota; kingdom Metazoa; phylum Arthropoda; class Arachnida; order Ixodida; family Ixodidae; genus Ixodes; species Ixodes persulcatus. The sequence continues at coordinate 193,045 of JABSTQ010010577.1, forward strand.
TTTCAGATATCTGCATCCAGAGCACGCAAAAGGACAGGAGGCAAAAAAAACCACGACTAATAATGGGGACATAAGATGCTCCACCTTGCATAGTCACATGCAGAGCAAATCAACTTCTGAACCGCATAAGCGAAGTGGTGTTATGAATGGAAGCTCGCTGTGATTTTTCTTGGAGAAATCGCGCCTTCATGTAACAACATCAAGCTTTCACCGAAAGTGTTTTATGGTGTAGATTTATCTAGCAAAACTCTAATACATTTCAATTCACGTGAAACGAGCTGAAAAGACGTTTCAATTCACGTGAAAAGAAAAGAACGAACACGCCAACACAGTCGATCGAGAGTTCCACACTGTAAACAATGGACGTAAATTTTACGTGTCTCTCCCGCGCGAAAAGAGACCGGCACGATCATTGTTTCAAAATACGAGGTTGCCCTCATTATTTATTTGCCGTGAGAGCCGAGCCTTCCAGAAAAGTCGAAATCCCAGGAGTGCAAGCATGCGAAGATGAATCAGAATAGCCTGGGCGACGAAGGAGATGTTGCTTGAGATTGTTTCGGTTGTACACTGAAAAAGAAAACCTAAAGTTTAAATAAAACCTAAGATTTACTATATTTTTTTTTTTTTTACAAAATTAATATAGTGACGTTAATATTATTAATATATATATATATATTGATTTGCTTAGTTTTGTCTTCAAAAAAACTAAGAACAAGAAAGAGACTTTGGAAAACGGCGCAAGACCATCGCTATTGCAATCAGTTCCGTTCGGCCGCCGCTGGAGTTCCGGAGGCTTCGAGCATTGCTTCCTTTTTACGTTTTAGCGGATAATTTGGTTATCTTACTTACGAATACCGTATTCAAAAATAGCAAGCGATTACTGAGAGCTGAGTGACGCTTCGTCTTACTAACGCAAGCAAGTGGCGGACAGTCATGGCCGACTGGTGCAAGCTCAGGGGAGAAAGTTTCTTTTGTTTCTGCGAAGTGCGCCGCCGTTTCAAACTTTGTCGTGTACCTTGTGCTTGATGAGCTATGCCTGATTCTAACTATGCTCTGCCCGGTGTTATTTCGTTATTTTAAAAGAGCTTATATTCTTCGAAACCTATGGCTCTCTCCGCAGATTGAGAAAGATTCGCGAGCGGCGGAACCGAGTGCCAGCCGAAGGCCTGTTCTAGGCGCCGTCCTACGACGCTCTCCCGACGACGCTTTTGCGGAGCGTTCAAGTGCAGTCTGACGGCAGTTCAAGCAATCACGGGACATGCTAATTCTGTGGTGTTGTCCCAACAGCATCTCGCCATTGAATTGTTTCATAAAGCGGGAGCGAGAAAAACGTTACAAGAGCGAGCAGCATGATTTCTTGCCTGTGCTGATGCCTGTACCGTTGAGACGCGCGGTCTCTTTGCGTATGCTGAAGCGGCACGCTTTCCAAGTTTACGATTGTGTGATGTAAATAAAGTGAGTTTAAATGTCACGTTTTTTAGTGTCGGCCAATGCCGCTACAAAACGCAGAGCAGTTAGAAAAAGAAAAAGCATGAAAAAATGCGAAAAGAACCTGAATATTTGATGGAGTTCATAGACCACCAACGTACCAACTGGCCCAGTTATTCTTTCTGTCAAAAAATAATAGCCAATAGTAATAAATTAAACAAATGCCAACTGTTAATTGGTTACAAATTTGTAATTGATGCAGTACAGCCCTACCCTGCTTTAGTGCTTTTATGATATCAGGTAATGTGTAAAAGAATAGGATCCTTCAGAGCAACCATTTATGTCCGACCTATTATATTGAATATTTTCTTTGAAAACTCGAAGTTATATAAAAAAAAAATTGCTCATCATAAATTAAGCTGAATGTGTAATAGCGTGGGACTTGTATGTATATTCTGAGCAAAAGAAAAGGATACATTAAAAAATGACCAATCATTTTGTTTCCTCTGTGTTAGTGCGTACTTCAGGAACACGCAAAATGCGGGTGTCTACGTCTAAAAGAGTGGAATTCACATTTCTCGCAGGGATGAAGGCCTGACTCAGTTTAGCTAGCAGGTTGCAACCTATGGGGACCTGGGAACTGCATTACAAGAGTAAAAGTGACGTCCGCCCACTGATCTCTATTATGGGTGGCTGGATGGTGCATCGAGCAGACAGGTATGAAGCCACCGGAAGTAAACGGCTTGTCCCGGAAGCGAGCGCTTGACAGGCTTTTCAACTTTCCCGAGTTCTGGTACGAACCGCGTTCAGGGCGCTGGGTTGTTTCTTCTCATCCCAAGAGAGCCCGCTTGTTGCGGAGTAACAGTGCATGCGGACCCGAGAAGTCTTCTGGGAAGTCATTCGATGCGAAAATCTTCAGATTCTAGTTTATCAAGTGTGCGTATGTCTCACGTTCTAATGCCTTGCTCTTGGGATTTAATCCATGACTGATCTCTGCAGCGCACTAGCACATACGGAAAAGAGCAGTGAACAAAGCTAATTCATCGCAATGGTGACTTTGCGAGCGCTTTGAAAAATTTGAATGTCATAAGCGACTTCATATTCGCGAGCTCAATATTTCATACATTTTATGAAGTGTTACTGTTGGGAATACTTTGCAGGTACCAAATTTTGCAATCAGGAGTAATGTTCAATGCATTCGTATCCATGGGGTTACTTTTTTGCATGACCAATTGAAGCAATTTCGATAAACTCAGCAAAAACTAAGCCTTGGCTAAAATTAAGTCGTTTGCAGTAGTACAATTAATCTTGAAACCAATATCGAATACCGTATTATACTAAACTTCTAAACTAAAATTGTAATATTAGCACAGACCTGAAAATGGCCATTCTCGGATGTTTTCGTTGTGGCCTTCGTCAATCCACATGTGCTTCAAATGTAGCAGCTGCGACATTGAATCTGGAAAAGGCTATTGTTTGTCACACATTTTCTTTATGGTACCTAAGGTTTGAGGTAGTAAATTTTGTGGCCTGCAATAAACACTATTACCTCTAGCATAGCCCTGGGCATGCAAAGAAAGCACACCACCAATGTCTGACATATCAGGCTTTCAGAAATGCTATTGTCCGATTTTTCTCACTTTTGTGTCAGGATGAAGTTATTACTATCTTGCCTTCCTTATATAGTGGTCCTTTGAGCGAGTTATGCGATGTTATATCATAGGGTTGCATAGCGTAATTTTCTCTTCTCTTTTTACGCAGGATGTAATGACACACCATCATCACAAAGGAGAGTGTACAGTGAGGCAGGCTCGGAAACTTGAATACGGTGATAAGTAGGATTACAATTTCTGTTTTACCAATTACGTGAAGTACACTGATCATAATTTTTGTATGCTACACATACATACTTTCAAATTAAAAATGCAATGCACCTTTTCTTTATGGCTTTTCTCACAGTTTCAGAAGACGCTGGTACATCATTTTCACGAGGAATGTTTGGAAATGGAGCTGCCAAAGATTTCCTTGTAATTTGACGTACATAGCCGCAAATCAAACTGACGACTTTTCTGGTCGATGTTGGAAAACGGCAGTACATTATTTTCACGAGGAAAGATTTGGAAATGATTCAATTGTCATTTTCACGTCTATGCTCGCAACTTAAAAATGCGGTGGCATTTTTTACAATTTTTCCCACATAATTTCATAACATGATTGTACGTTATTTTGACAAGAAATGTTTGGAAATAAAGCTGCCAAGACTTTCCTCGTGAATTGCCTGACTCATTTTTAAGAGTGCATCTCCCGAGGGTGGCGCCTCTGTTTTACCATCAATCAAGTTGTCAACGGCGTTTCTTAACATTTCACGAGAATGGAGCTATATGTCATGAAATATCGCAAGTTGGAATCCAGCCGTTCAAGAAAACACTTTTGAAAAGTCAGCTTTCTAAATGCAGGCGCCGATTTGTCTGGCCAATTTTAGACTGTTCTTTCCATTCAGAACGCCCGACATACACGGCGTCCCAGATAACTTGCACCATACTTAAAAAAACACCTGAGCGCTCTGCAGGAGTGAAATCAAATGTCTGTCGTTAGGAAGCGTTTTGCGAAAGTGCGCAGATTTTTTTAATGCGCTTGGTTATCTAAATAACTAAGATTATTAGCTAACCTTTCAAACATTCTTTTAACGGCTGAGATCTCAATTGGAAAGTTGCAGGGCGCATTGAGAAACACCCAATTAAAGTGTTTGCAGCAGGATGCGCTTTCGTGCTTTTTTCTGGCCTTCAAAGAACGCACTATCGTAGCGCGCCCGCGCGCCGCTATTGGGGAAGCGAGTTGTCACGCGGTATTTCTTGTATTTCGCGGGCGTTCTTTCAAGGCTAGGAAAAAGGAACATGCAAAGCGCACCTTGTTAAAAATAGTTCAATTCTGTGTTTCTTAATGCACTCTACAACTTTCCAATTCACACCTCGGCCTTTGAACGAAGATTTCAAAAGTTAGCTGGTGAGTCTTAATTAAATAACTAGGCGCACTAAAAAAATTCGTGCACTGTCGCAAGAGACTTGCTAACAGCGTACAGTTGGTCTCACTCCAGCAAAACGCCCCGATTCTTTTTAAAGTTTGGTGCAAGTTATCTGGGACACCATGTGTATATGTCAATGCAGTGTACATTTAGTACACTAAACCCATACATGTAGTGTGCTAAATGTACACTTATTTTACACTAGAAGTACACTGGAGGTGCACTTAGAGTAAACTACTTGTGTATTAGTGGTGTACTAAAAGTATACTATTTTGTTTTATAAAAGTTTGAAACTAGTACAATTATAGTACACACGCGAAGTACACTCTTAGTATACATTCAGTATACTGATTTTCAGCGACTTTTCACCAAGGGTAGCGGCGAGGTTCTGCTCGAGGGAAGTGTTCAGTTGCTGCTGGGAAGAATGATTGGCGTTGTAAGAACTGTAACGAAGCTGTAAGACGGGAGTGTCGCAGTCCTGGTAACTAACTTTCGACAAGAACCGCAACTTTTCGAAAGGTACTGCCGTGGGCCTCATTCCAAGACTCCGTGACTCAGCCGTAATCACAGCCAACTCGGAAGACCCGACTTCCTCAAAGCAACGCAGAACGCCATTCCAGAGCTTGACATCGACCCAAAGTTTCCTCCTGCTGAACGACAACAGCTGCTCGAGCTTCTCGGCGAGTTCAGCGAGTGGTTTGCCACGCACTCAAGGGTGCGTCTATTCCCAGGCCCTTTGCATAGGAGTTAAGCACGATAACCATTCTGTCACGGGCGTGCTGCCTACTTGTCCACCTGCGCACGCGTCCATATTTTATTACATTTTTAATATTGAGTGTGTGCCTTCGAAGAACCATGACTTTGATTATATTTGGTGTTTGTATCTAAACCATAAAGACCAGCTCGTGACTATGGAGAAGAAAGTGAGTGCGACTCAAACTAGCCAGTTCTTGATCGGCGGTTTTCGGGTGGAAAGAAACGTGATTTTGATCCGAAAATGGTATTTAGGGTAGTTGGGCTCTCATATATCATATACAGATAAAAACCTTAGTGAGCATAAATACCCTGTCAGTGTCCCTTTAAAGGGACACTGAGATGAAAAGAATGGCTGCGCCCCTAGCATTCAAAGTTCTATAACGCATAAAATGCCTGGAGAAACATCACGTAGGGTTATCTAGAAGATTTTTGTAGAAGGGGGAGGAATGGCGAGAGAAAAGTGGAGGGAACAGAGTAGAGGGTACTGTTCAGTTGCTCAGTTTCGTGCGGGTGAAAATATGAACCAATTGTCCATAGTTTCACCCGCACCCAACTCTAAATTGTCTGCGGAAAACTGGTGTTTCACGTGACCTACATTTTCCCGCTGATTTTAGCGGATAAACTGAACAGTTGCATAGGTCACGTGACGGCAGGTCACGTGAATTTGATTTCTCCCTCTAAATTTTGCGGAGGAACTGGGTTGTTGTCTAGTTCACAAGACGTGAATTTTCAAGCTAAATTTGGCTGGTAACTGATTTGAAGTATAGGTCACATGACGTCGATTTCCCGCTAAATTTAGCGGGGAAAGTAAATTTATGTCTTGGCCACAGGACGCTAACTTTCCTGTTAGATTTAGTGAAGAAACTGAGTTGACTCATTGGGCGAATGCCGTCAATTTCTCCAATTTTCTCCTGAACGGTGTTTTGGTTACGCGACGCCAAGTGACCTATCGTGATGTCACTTTCCCCTATAAATTTAGAAGAAAATACAGAGACGGACGGAAGGACAATATTCTGGGATTGAAGATAGCGTTCGAAAAACATGTCATTATTTAAATAAGTGAAAAATCTTATAGTGACATGTTTTTTTTAATTATTCCACACACACACACACACACACACACACACACACACACACACACACACACACACACACACACACACACACACACACACACACACACACACACACACACACACACACACACACACACACACACACACACACACACACACACACACACACACACACACACACACGCACGCACGCACGCACGCACGCACGCACGCACGCACGCACACCCACACACACACACACATACACACACACACAAAATAAAGATTCGCAATATTTACGCCGTTAGACACAATTTAGGTAGGTGTAGCCCTGTTCTAGGTCCCACCCGGAGCTTAGCTTGATAAGCACCTTTTCTCTGCTGTCATTTATTTTTGAAAAGATGATTGACTTCTGAAATGTTCATTGTAAATTTGCTTTTCCGTGCCGTGGTAGTCTTTTATTCGACTTTTTTATGTATGAGAAAGACACTACATATAGATAAAATTGTTTTTGTTTTCAAAAATATCACGAGATCGTGTTTTTCGTTTTGGTTTCAACGATAACAAACAGGGCTGCCAGCGTTTGCGGCGAGCATTTGACAGACTTTGTAGCTAGGTGGGCTCGAATTTTCTGATGAGTACCAGTCGTTTCGCGTTTACCGAGTTTATCAGCCGAACATATCCTCAACCTACTTAGTTTGCAGGAAACAACCATCGCCAGTACACGGCTTCGGAAGCGCTATGCCTGTGCTTGTTTTCATAGCGGGACTGGCGTAAACATAGCATCCTTCGTCAACTATTTTGCTAGGTCTGGCTTGATTTATTGTTGCAGCTATCTTGATTGCGACCATATGACTTCCGAATCGTGCAGCTGTCGTAATTGCGTCCATGGTTTCCGTACAAACAGGTAACCTACCGACACTCTAAAAAAATGTGGTCGTACAAAAACTCTTAGAGATTATTCGGTTTGTCCATATTTTCCACCCCCAAAAAATATTTTAGCCGCCTCTTGAGGCTGTTTTCCGTAGAAAGATGAGTAATTCCTCTTAAGCCACTTTTTGATGCGCATCTTTTTGTGAAAACCCCTTAAAAGTTAGTTTCAGCTCTTATTGATAAGCAGTTCTTTATAAACAACCGTTCGAGATTTTTAGGCCCTTTTTTATGAAACGGTTCTTCATCAAGAAAATTTTAGAAGTCTTATCATATATTTTTTCGATGAATCAGTTCAGCATATATCCTTCTGAGTTCTTCTAAGATCTTCTTAGGAAAATTTTTCTTAATCAACAGCTTTGAAGAGTTCACTCGACCTCTTTTTTTTCAATAAGTTGGTTCTTTGTGAGTCATATTTGAAGAGATATTTGAAAGAGTAGACGACCGATAAAAAAAGGGTCAATAACGTCTAAATCAGAGTGTGTTGCGGGTTCCCCCTTTTTATCTGCTGTCTCCCGTTTCAAATCTTCTCAAACGTGCCTCACAAAATGTTGCGTCTTAAGTAAACAGTTTAAAAACATCTTTTCACAAAGCGCCCTCCATGATAATTTTTTTATAAATTAATATTTCAAAACATAAATAAAAAGTCATAGCCTTTTAAAGCCTCAAATACGGCCAGAAACTAGTTTGCAATAATACGCTCCTCTCCTGGTGCTTTACCTCTATTAATCAACTCGCTGGCTTCAATGGGGCTTCAGGAGCACATTTATATTTGCTGCTTATGTCAAGATGGAGTATAAAGGTAAAAAAATAGATGGAAGGAAAAAAAGAGGTGCCCTAGAATTTCGAACTTGTCACTGGCTATTGGTTAAATCAACAAAAAAGATACGGTTGGTGATAAATAGAGCGACATCTATTGAACATTTTTATAATATACTGGGTACAGAACTAAAATTCTTATCGCCTAAAATATAAAAATCATCGTTTTCTCAAATGACATACTTCAGAAACTCATAAGGTTTGGCCTTTGTCAATGCAACGTAAAGGGCTCGTCAGATCTGCAAAGAAATGTGTAGTGTTTCTAAAAAAATGTAATGTCAACAAAAACTGTTCATGCCGAAAAAGTACCTATTTGGCACTGAGGTTAAAACGTTCACAAAATTTAAGGCCACCTTGCAAACCTTAAATTTGATATTTACTTTTCTGTAAGAAGCTGAAAACAAAATGCTCCTAAGTGGGTTGAATGGACGAATGTGTGTATCAGTGAGCATTCTAGTAGAAATAGGATAGTCTTAACACATACTATACTGGTTTAGAAGGAAGTTAAAGGCTGATTAAAGCAAAAATAACTCGCACATCCTTTTTAACACAAGCATCATACGTTTTTAGGCAGAAGGTGAAATTCCCTCCGTTTTCTCCGAATCGTTGGCAAGGAATCTCTTAAATGCCTCTGGGGAGGGGGAGGGGGGTGCAATTAAACCCTATTTTTGACGTCACTGCATTGCAACATTTGACTATTGAATTACGTACTCAAACTTCCTCGTTAAAGTATTTTTGATGGAGCAGACAGAGCAACGAATCGTTGTTAGCGAATAGCCACCTGTCAGTTATTTTATATCTTTGAAAATAAAGAGAAAAACGCTGACCAGCATAAGACCCCTGCAAGATGACACACAAGAAAGCTGACTTAAAGGCTAACCATGTGAAGCACCTTCACGAACACCTTATAGACTTAAAATACTTTATATTCATGAAGAGCCATGTCTTCTGTACACCTTGGCGGAATGTGATGTTCTTTACAGAATAGCCGGACGAAAGACCGGCAGCAGCACCTGTTATGTGCCGAACACCTTTCACCCGCACCAATACGTCCATTCAAATTTCGAACAAAGGAGGTTCAAAATGTTTTGTTTTGCCTTGGTACATACGACAACGCTCGGTTGGGGTCGAGGTCAATCCTAGAAAAAAGTACAACTTACTTCTTAATTACGAGTACATGAATGATAGAAAACATCACCAGAAAACGGTTGAGAACAATGTACAATGTTTCAGTAACTACTCACCACCATTATGGTATAATATTTTAAGAGGTTCTCTGTTGGGACTAAACAAATGATTTGCTATATCTTCTACAGCTGTACAAATGTATTAATTATTAAGAAATAGACTATTTATCTCATAACCATAAATATAACCTCTAAACCTCTACACATCCTGCCTCGTTTGGTTTTTTGGATTGAAGTTGTTTACTGACATAGGCCTAAGTACTGCAAATCAGACTGCCAAGCTTATAAAAACAATTCCTGAAAGCTCTTGCTTACCGTGTCCACAAAACACAAAAAGCTCAATGTTACTCATTGGATAGCCGTGAGGGGAAAAGAAACAGCATGTTGACTTGACTTCTGAAGGGAAAACGAAATAAAAATAACACTACTTCACTCGCACATCTTAATTCCCAAATAACATGCAATGTGACTCAATGTGGATGAGAACAAAGCAAACTGAAAAATAAAATGTTTCAAGCTGGTTATAAAAGTTCTTGTAAATGCTGCTTTACAACTCTTGTGAAATAAAAATGTGATAGGCACAATATCGAAACACACAAGATAAAATTGCTCTAACATGCACAACTATGTGTTGTCGATTCAGTAATCTTCCAAGCCAAAGTGCATGTTTACTCGAGTGGCTTCGCTTGGTTAAGGCCTGCTAAAGTGATAAATACCGTACAAAAAAGTGCTAATTAGCCATTTCTGAACTCGGTCTGTTTTAAGCACAAGAACAAATTCAAATCTTGCAGCTCGTCAATCTCCGTGCAAGTTTCTTCGAATCCCTTCAGTTCTTGAATGCACAGAGACAAAGGGTGATACCTCGCTATCGGTTCATGGAAAGGTGAACCGTTGTCTTTTTCCCCCGTTAGAAATGCAGCTGGTTCATTTAATGAGATTGAGCTCTTGCTGCTGCTGGAAATAATGTGTTCGTGGTCTGATTAGGGCAACAATGCATCATTATTTCATTTAAAGTGCCCAATAAAGAAGTTGTACTATGCTGTAATTATACTAATCCTTTTCAAGCTTAAAATTACCATTAAGTTTAAGCTTTGATGACCTTAATAACATACAGCTGCTAATACACCCTTTACAAAAGTATTATGAGACGCTTTAAAACATTTACAATTTTGGCTTCGAGGTGATAGTGCCCAGGATTTCGACGTTTAATTGTAAATGTGGCACATAATCAAGCATTGTTTTGATTTGTGACGGTCCTTCAACTACACTTAATAGGAGAATACAAAAAGCAACTTGAAAAACTTCTAAATTGATTTCTTGTTGAGGCATAGTTAAACAGCACTCTCCCCCACACACACACACACGCACACCCGCACCGACTTCTTACGACGCAATTTCCAACTTTGTCTGTATATGTTCGTGCCATAAACACATTTCAATTCCAGGCAAATGGCAAAAAGTGGTCAGATGTTAATGGTCTCAAACATGACTAACCTTCGTGCCAGCTGAATATAGGCAGTGTGATTAGTTCCGTTGGTACCATCGCTGGTTTTGTCATAGAATACAATTAAGCTAAATCACATGTAAGCCCCCCTCCTCCTTCTTTTCCTTGTATGCAGTGTAGAGTTACAAAGCCACTGAGACCAGTCATTGAGCAAATTGAAACTATAATATTTTTGCACTATATTTCAGCTGTTTTGTGCAATATTGAAAAAAAAAGTTTTCATAATTTAGAGGTTTAAGATGTTGAAATTAACAGTTTCGTAATGCAGAGGGCCCTGTACACCACAATAACTTCAGTAGTGGTCATTCAAGTATGAATGCTCTCCTTGTCTGGCACGCTTGAGTATTTTTGTTAAGCCGAAGGTCGACATTAGGCGCAGCCTTGGAGCACTCGATAACCACAACCTCACATAAACTGCAATGTCACTATCGTCTCCAATTATGATGCGCATCTTAAAACATACAACAGTAAACATATATCTTAAGATTCGAAGGACAAAGTTGTGTGCGACACTAAATCCTGAGAAATGTATTTTCTGTTATGTAAGAAATTGTAAATGAAATTCTGGGTTGTAGTGTCAAATATATAAGTTTTAGGCACAAAATATTTTAGTGTTAAATAAGGTCGTCCAGCAGAAGTAAAGGCGTTGCCAGTGATGGAAGCGGCCTTTTAACTTTTTAGTCAGGTTGTGTAGCAGGCAAAATATTGGTTTAAAGCAGCCACTCACGCTTTTGGAGCACAACATATGTAAGCAAATCACTTAAAAAATAAAAAAAAGTGATTCCATCGTCAAATGCGTTCATCTTTGATAATGATGGAGGGCTCCCCTTTGATACTGGAACATCTCAATAATTGTGTTTTTTAATAAGAAAAACTGAAATATAAAAGGAACCTTGAGCCTTCTCATTCGAAATAAGGCTCCGGTGATTGTAGGTTTCATTTACATTGTGTACCAAAAAAGATGAAACATAAATCGTAGCGCAACACTTCAGTTGGGATAAAGCCTCTCTACCTTGCCAAGTTTACACCTGGTAGTTTATTTAGCCTGTAAACATAATTTTTGTAAGAGGACAGAAATTATTAAGCTCAAGTTTTATGAACCGACAAACTCAAGAATCTAATACGAGTTTAATTAACTGCAGAAAAAAACACCCGCAAACATTATGAAACCCGACACTTGCGCTTCAAAAGTGACTGCTCTTCAGCGGTGTTGGAACCAGAGTGAAGTCAACTTTGACGGTTCTTTCAATGAACAGCTGCACGGAAATTACTTTGACCGTATTGTTTGAAAATATAGACCGCATTTCGTTTTCTTTTTTTTTGCCGGAGATTTTTATAGTTAGAGTTCAACCTACAATAAAAATTAAAAAAGAACGTAGAGAGCAGGCATGTAATAGAACTCTGCATAATGTCCGAGCTTGTCACGCTAACCCGTAGGTGCTCAGCCATGTCAGCCGCTGCTCGGAGAGGATGAGAGGCGGCACGGAGGCATGCTGCAGAGATGACAAACAATTGATCTCAACAGGAGTACACGACTCTGGTTCTGTCTTATCACAGTAGCCTTCATCCTACTATTTCGCAATGTTATCTCGCAACTTTGAGCTCCTGACATCGCTGGCATAGTCTGAAGATACAGACAATATGAGCGATCAAGCTGCCAGCGTATCAATCGGTCAGAACTGTAGACGAGCAATCTCTATAATTCGGTTCACCCCAATTTAAAGAGCAACCGATGCTGCGAGCCTATGGCACCGCTGTGCTTGCGGCCTGACTTGTAGACTACAGTCATGTTGAACTCTTGTAGTCGGAGACTCCATCGAGCGAGGCGTCCTGAAGGGTCCTTGAGGTTCGCAAGCCAGCAGAGCGAGCGATGGTCTGTGACTAGGCGGAACCGGCTCTTGTACAGGTACGGGCGGAACTTCGTGATTGCCCAGACGACCGCAAGACATTCTTTTTCAGTCGTGGAGTAATTTCTCTCCGATTCCGACAGCGTCCGACTTGCGTAGGCAAATTACTCGCTAGGTGCCTTTTGCACTTGAACTAGTACTGTTCAAAGTCCTCCATTACTAACGTCCATGTGAATCTCGGTTTCCGCATCCTGATCAAAGTGTCCACAGACAGGAGGAGTCTAGAGTCTTCACTTCAGCTCGTCGAATGCCTGCTGCTGCACCTCGGCTCATTTGAACTTCTCGGCGTCGTTCATGAGGTTTGTAAGCTGTGCGGAAATCCTTGCGAAATCCCGAATGAAGCGTCGATAAAACGCACAAAGTCCAAGGAATCTTTGCACGGCCTTGTCTGTCGGCGCTCGAAATTACGCGACGGCACGAGTCTTTTCGGGGTCTGAGCGGACGCTTTCGTTACTAACCACGTGGCCCAGGAACTTCAGTTCGTCATAGCCAAACCGGCACTTTGACGGCTTGAGGATGAGCCCGACGGTCTGTATGGCTTGAAGAACTGCGCGGGGTCGTCGCAAGTGCTCGTCGAAGTCAGTTGAAAATACTCTGACGTCGTCAAGGTAGACGAGACAGCTCTGCCACTTCAGCCATGCCAGTACTGTGTCCATGACACGCTGGAAAGTAGCTGGCGCCGTGTATAGTCCGAAGGGCATCAGCTTGAAGTCGTACACTCCATCCGGCGTGACGAAGGCTGTCTTCTCTCGGTGCGGTTCGTCAACTTCGATCTGCCAGTAGCCGCTCTTCAGGTCCATTGATGAGAAATATCGAGAGTGGCGCAGCCGGTCTAGAGTGTCGTCGATGCAGGGGAGTGGGTAGACGTCCTTCTTTGTCACCACGTTGAGCTGCCTGTAGTCCACGCAGAACCTAAGCGTTCCGTCCTTCTTCTTAGCCAGCACGACTGGAGAGGCCCACGGAGTGCTTGAAGGTTGGATTATGTCGTCGTCCAGCATCTCTTGAACTTGCTTCTGAATCATCTCCCTTTCTTTAGCGGAGACTCTGTAAGGCGATCGATGCACAGGGCGCGCGTTGTTCTCGGTAACGATGTGGTGCTTCGCTACGACGGTTTGGCGCACCTTCGACGACGTCGCAAAGCAGTCGCGGTATTCGGCGAGGAGGTTAATCAGCTGCCGTCGTTTCCGGCCCGGAAGCTTAGGGTCAATGTCAGGCTGCGCAGGCGACGTACTCTCTTGCTGAGGTGGCGAGGATACCTCAGTAATCACGGCGATTTCGGCGGAGTTCGTGAGTTCCTTGACGTGGCCCACGGCTGCACCTTTCGTAAGGTGTTGCGTTTCATTTCGAAAGTTCGGCACGAAAACCACAGTCCGTCAATCCTGAAGTTCAGCTACTACTCTTGCGACGCCTATTCCTCTTCCCGGGAGCAATTGGAGGCTTCCCTCTAGAAGAACTTCGCCGCAGGAAGCTTCATCGATCCCGACGAGTACCAAAACGCTCGACCGCGGTGGTAAGTTTACGTGGTTAGCAAAGACGCGGATCGCGGATGGCGTCCCTTTTCGTTCCTCCGGTAGTGGAGCAGGTTTTTGTAGCATCAGCCGGTTTGTTCCGAGGTCGATGACCGCGCCATACTCGCAGAGAAAGTCCATTCCGAGGATAACGTACCCTCGCACAGTCTTGCAGAGCAACGTACTTGACAAGACACGTCTCACCGTGGATTTCGACTCGACCAGTGCACCTTCCGACACGCGTAATAAGGTGTCCTCCCGCAGTTCGTATCTGCGGCCCCTCCCATGGCGCCGTCACTTCTCGAAGGCGGCGAGAGAGCCTCCCACTCAAGACTGAGTATTTGGCTTCTGTGTAAACGGGTGCCGATGCGTCGTGGCCGTGTATAGCAACGTTTAGATTGTTGGACACCGATGCAGGGGCGTCGTTGTAATGCGTGGCGTCGGGAAAGTGGGAGCGCTCCGGCGTTTTTGGAGGCTCTTTGGTCGTCTTCGGCAAAGCCACCTCCAGGCGTTGCCGCACTTAGTTTTCCCGGCGACGCAGGGAAGACAGGCTCTCTCGGCGGGGTCGTGGCGCTGGAGACGCTGAACGTCGTGGCGACGGCGAGCGAGATTCACGGCGGAGAGGCGGCAGTGAAGAGGGCGAGCGTCGGATGTACTCCTCGATATCGCGAGGGTGTTTGCCGTTCCTCGGGCGTGGGTCGTTCGGGTGGAAACCACGCAGCCCAAGTCGACGGTAGGGGCAGCTGCGGTAGATGTGGTCGGTTTCCCCGCAGTGGTAGCAGAGCGTGCGACGGTCGGCCGTTCGTCACACGTCGGTCTTCCTTGGCGAGGGTCGCTCCGGGCGGACGTCCTGGACTTGCCCTTTCTGGTGTCGAGGATACTGCGGCATCGGATGTTCTCGTCGGGGAGGCGCCGTGGCCTGGCGGTTAGCTTGCGGCAGTCGTAGCGCCATGGCGGCGTAGCTCAAAGTCGGTTCCTCTGGCATCGTCGTGTTGATCGGAACCTCAGGTTGGAAGGCTCGGTGAACTTCCTCTCGGACGACCTCGGCGAGCGACAGTGTGGGCGGGCGATCCGCAGCGGGGAGTATCTTGCGAAGTTCTTCCCGGACGACTTCACGGATAATCTCCCGAAGGCTGTCGACAACGAAGGTATTCAGGTCGAGAAGGGAAGCAGCGACAGTTGGAGCTGCAGGCGCGCCGGCGATTCGGTGGTAGTGGCTTCCTCGGGCTGGCAGGGCGCACTAGATATTGGTGGCTTCGGTTACAAAACCATTGACAGTCGTCGGGGGATTGCGTACCAATCCTCCGGAAATTTCACCCTTCACGCCACGCATGAGAGCGTGAAGTTTCTTCTCCTCGGCGGCCTCCGGATTGGCCCGGGCACTTAGACGCAGGAGGTCTTCGACAAATCTTGTCACGCTTTCGTTGGGGCCCTCCATCCTTGTTCGAAGGAGGTCCCCCGCTCGCTGCCGAAGGTGGTAGTTGGTGAACGCCCACTTCAGTTCGGCGGCGCATGGCTCCCACGAACTAAAGGAAACTTCATGATTCTCAAACCAGTGTCGCGCGGTGCCTTCAAGCGCGAAGTAGAGGTTCTGGAGGCGGTGCTCATCCGTCCATCCGTTGTAGGCGGGCTACACGTTCAAAAAGATGCAGCCAGTCCTCTACGTCTTCGTGAGCTTCACCGTGAAAGAGGGTCAGAGTGCGGGGAGTGAAGGGCAGGATGACGACAGGTGGGGTAGTCATCTTCGCGGTCTGCTTCTTTGGCTTTTTGCAAGGGTTCGAAACTCCGGGAGCTGGACTTCGGTACGGTGACTTGCTCGGACGTTTGAGTCTTCCGCGAAGGGTAGCCTCCCGGGGCTGAGCACGTCACTTGGCCGGCGTGTCTTCGGAGGGGTATGGTTTACGGGCATAGACTGCAATACCCCGCACCTCTATCAAAATGTCACGAAGGAACAGGCGAGTATACAAAGAATAGCTGGGGGAAACTGAAACGTTTATTGGTGCAAACTTGCGCTCCCCCAAAAAATAAAAAGAGAAAACAGAAGATAACAGCAGAGCGTCGCGGGCGTCGAAGTCGGCGTAACAGCAGAGTCGAACGCTGGGGGGAGACTGACTGCAGATCGCCACGCGGAGCCCCTTATGTACACGCGTTGGCTTCTGGAATAATCGATCTAGAAGTTTCGGCGACTAGAACATTCGTACCTCGAACAAGCAACAGAGTTCTCGAATTCACCAGAACATTAAACTGCAAGAATAAGTAAAAGGACGCGTTAGTCCCGGGACTGAGAGGACGCGTAAATCCCGGGAATCAAACTCTGGCTCTTCGCGTGGGAGGCAAGCACGATAATCGTTAGGCCACGGCCGCGCTGACTACTTGGCCAGCTGCGCGCGCGGCAATATATCTATTCTTGTATCTAATACGGGACTTTACGAACGCAGGTGCTTAGACGACAAAAGTCATAATTTTACTCGTAATAATTTTGTAGAAATGGGCCTTTGCGGGTAAACATATAAGCATGATAACAGGAATTATTCTTTTATGTAACTTTAATATCTTAGAGTTTGTCAAATAAAACAAGTATACTTCTAGAGCTTAATTTATAACTAAAAAAACAACATATACTGAGGTTTTTTTTGGTTTTTGTTTTGCGCAGAGAAGCAACAAAGCACATGGGCGGCGGCACAAGGACTCCCTCGGGGAGGGGCCACCTAAGGTTTTAACCCCACTCATTGGGCTTCCGACGCCTCGATGGAAACTCCATGTCACGGAGGTGGTCTCCGTACTCGACTGTACTCCGTTTCACACCATGTCCGATCGCACCCGACGTGACAATCTTATAGACCTTTGCAAAAATCGTCTCCTGCTCGCTGCCATCTTTGTCTGCTGGGATGTGGAACGCCTTCCGAGCTCTGCGGTATATCGGATGCTGCGCATGCGTCCACTACTCAATGACTCATCATTTATTGCCCTGGAGATAATCGATGCAAAGGTTTATAGAGCTAATGAAGCAGCGCCATATACCTGCATTGTCTCGGCGCTCATCCTTTGTGCGTTTGCTATGCGGAGAGCAAGCCGTCTGCTTCTTTTGCAGGGGTTGTGGTGATGTCAGAACGACGCAAAGTTTTGATTGGCTCTGACGTAAGAATAGTGGGTAGACCCCAAAGCAAGCTGCCTTGCGGTCTATCCACTATATTTCAAGCGGAGCCAATCAGAGCTCGGCGTTCTGATGTCACCACAGCACCTGAAAGTAGCAGACGAACTTGCGCTCCGCATAAATTCCTTAACATCTCACGCACGGAAGAAAAAAAAAAAAAGGAAGCCCAGGATTGCGGCGTATTGATTGTGTGCAATGGGTTTCGTCGGTGCTTCCAAACGTGCAAAGGTGGTGTGTGCCGTAACGACGCATTTTCTGGCGTTCCTTGATAGACCCCATCGGATCGTAGCGTGGGTAGTAGTCCGACTTAGACTGAAACGGAGCTACCAAAAATAATTGACCGTTGGTAACCGATATACATTTTTTTGTACACTCAAGCTACTTTAAATCATCACAAAAAAAAACCACCCTTTAACCTCAATTGTTGTCAATTGGGAAAATGGGTAACTGAGATTAAATAAAAGGTAAACACAGAAACCCGAAACTAAATTTCTCGTCAGGCTTGGTGACCAAAATGGGGAATTGGTGAATCAGTTGTTTTTGTTGCGGCCCAAAAATGAAAAGGTCAGAACACGATAACCTACGTGCTTTTTGCTGTTCCTTTTTCATTTTTTTTATTAATATTGCGCCGAGATTGATGGAGAGGAGGAGACTACAGCGCGTGGTGCCGTTGAAACGCCGAGCTCTATTTCGAATGATTAGACGGTAGACCTAAAACTTGCTGCGTTTGCCTCTACTGCACTCGTCGAACGCGTTAGAATGCGAAAGCCAATCGCCAGACGCCGGCGTTACGGTTTTCTGTGCATTCCACGGTACCTTGCTAGCTCGGATCGGTCGCACCATAGAATTGAAGAGCTCGGGAGCGAGTGGTCGAAAGGGTGCAAGTGGTGTTAGCGCCGCTTGCACTAAACACTTAGTAAGCAAATACATTCCACTTCAGACATTTAAATTATACGGGACGCCTAAAGCACCAAGTCCTCCAATGTCGGAGGGGACACCACACGTCCGAGTTAACGCATGCGTATTTGAGCTTTCCCGCGGTGCCGCAGGAGAGGGCTGCCGCCAACGAACCGAAATACCGGTACCGACGTGTTTCTAGGGCGATAGACGGCGACGGCCTCCCCTCTCAGTTCGAAGGGAGAAACTCCGACACTTCACGCGTCCAGCAGTTCTTACTACGCAAAAACTGTGACAGTGTCAAAGCCAATGAACCTTCGCGGGTCAAACGGTCTTCCATTTATTGTCCAGTATTTGCTTGCACTCCCCCTTCCTCCCCTTTTCCCTCATAACGTGTACTGCCCTTTACAGTGAGACCAGCATAAGGAGGCCCTGTACAAGTAACCGCACCAAGTACTGTCCGACCTCCATTGCCTTCGACACAATGTCTAGTCATGAAATCTATTTATGTTTGCTATAGATGATACTACAGAACATTATGACCACCCACCTAATACCCGGTTGATCCATTTATTGAATGCAAATCAGTTGCAACTCAGGTGGTCATAGATATTACAGGTCCTCAATAAGCGCCTTGAGTTAAATTTTACCTGATTGATACAGATATGTGCCCTGTAATATAATCTACACAGCGGGACCAAGTGTGACAAAGGTACCGAGACATCACAGCCTACTGCGATTGGCCAGCTCCGCACCGTTGACCAATCTCAGAAGGCGGTGATGACTCGGTCACTTGGTCCCGCCTCGTATAGATTAGTGCTCCAGGTCGCAGAATTCCTCTAGATTACGAGGAGGTGGTTTGTAAACCCTGAGGTGGCACCCCATCATATCCCAAATGTGCTCAATTGAATTGATACCTGCCAAATTAGGTGATCAGGACATCAACTTTAATTCATCACCATGTTCTTCTATTCACTGTACCACAATTTTTACCTTGTTACGTGGAACGTTGCCCTGTTGGAAAATGTAGGATCCGCTGGTTGACACAAGCCACGATTGGGTGTAACTGGTCAGCATTCATCTTGGCATCACGCTCTGTCCTTTAATGAAGTCGCTTCGGTCATCAACCGTTCGTATTACACGCACACCTAGTGAGCATATTTATTCCTCCCTGTTCGCGGCATCCGTTATTTACCATCTACGTCAGATGATGGTAGATAACGCAGATGACCCAACCTCTAGGCGCGCGCTCATGTTCACAATGTGGGGGTGGTCACAATAGTTTGGCTGCTCGATGTATGTTTATTTGCATATATATCGCATATTCTTGAAACATGAACAACATTAATCCCCAGATAATTCATCCGGTAAAATAGTGCATGGTGTGCGATATTAGTGTGTTCAAGAATGCCTTAAAAAGCGAGTAATTATTAGCAACACTAAGCATTTGAAGGAATCTAGTGCTTTAAAAAAATGCACCATTCCAAGTACCGAGAAAGTGAGTGCGTACTTTCGTTTTCAAGTAATGCTTTCATTTCAATACCAGTAACGAGTAACATAATATGTTTTTTTAGCGATTAATGGCATTTAGTTACTTCTTGGTAGCAACGTAAATCAGTATGGCAGGGAACATCAAATTTCACATCGCCATAAAAAAACAAATTTGTTTGCTAACTTTTTTTTTTTGCCTTCCGTACGCCCAGGTGGAAGAAACGGGAATACTTTTGTTGTGCATTTGTTTATTTTTTTCTTTTAAATCAGGGTTCGAATTTATTTTTCTACCCCGTAATATAGTTTGAAATTACGCATGCAATAGAGTTTGCGAAAATAAAATTTACAGTGCCAATGAACATTAAGATAACCGAGGTATATAAAACGTATATTGCTCCAACCAAAGACTGTATACTCGCTAAGAAATCCTTCTACGAATTTTAATATTCATAAGCCACATAGCTGATGAGTTGGAGAATCTAAAATACACTAACTCCATTTAAGATAAATTAAGGGCAGCTTCTGCCTAAACGAGCATTAATGAATAAACAGTCGGCAGTGAATTTTGTGTCAACACACGACCAAAGAACACGGCACCGTGCCCGCGCTCCGCAATAGGAACACCAATATTTATTTCCCGATACAGAGGATTCACCGTTTCCGTTCATGTATCTCTCGCCAGAGGTTAGGAAATTTTGATAGACTAATGGATTCCAGTCAGCCTATCGAACTTCTTGTATATTACGTGACAGATATTTAGTGTATTCAAATACCACAGACTGTGGGGTCCCGTCAGCCCCCCCCCCCCCCCCCCCCCCCCTTCTGGTGGACAACCGGACGCCGGCGCCTGAAGACTCGTTTTCGGTCGCCTCCGGGGTGGCGAGGACGGCGCCTTTGAAGTTTGGTTCCCGAGTGCCTCCTTCCTCGGGTCCCATCTTGAAGACATTAGCGGTGTCGGCGGTAGACATCTTAGGACCCCCCTCCCGGACAGCTTCGGCGCCCGAGGCCCTGCACGTGCTGCGGCAGAGCCAGACGGGGAGCTCCAGCGAGAGACCGCCCACGATGGGAGACAGGAGGCTCCCGCCTGACTGGTGCGCGATGACTGCGGGAACAACGAGGAAAGTAGGAACGACTCATGATAGCGCTTACTGACATGGCACCTATAAAGCAAGGAGTCACGGCAGCTCAACTGAGCCATAAACTCAACTGGTTATAAAGCAAGGTGCGCTGACACGGCGAAATGTGGTGCAATGTCGCAGGCGGTATCTCCAGTTTCAGAATGTGTTGCAGACGCTCGTCAGTCGCAAGCGCTATCTCCAAGGCGGTACCACGCGCCCAATTCCGAGTTAGGGGCCGCGCCGCAGAAGAGCGGGAAAACGCATATGTTTGCTGGCAGAGTAGGACGCGCATGCGCTTTTGTGTGATCTCGAAACCAGGCGACCGGCCGGCAGATGGCAGAGCAATTTTTTTCAGTCGCAGCTCGCGCGTCCTGGAGACTTTTGTCCCCGACTGTACCATTAGCATAATGTCCCGAAGGGAATAATGTGGTCCATTTCTTTACATTTCTCACAATTGATGCCTAAACTAGCACTGGTCGAACTAGATATCGGTATGCTTCGAGCTTCGCATTCGAGGGACAACAATAGAATTTTCTACGTAATATGCATCATTTTAATAATGATTTTGTACTTACGCCGATGTGCTCGTATTTATTTTGGACTGTTTTTTTAATTGTTAGGCACAGGTATTTAACATAAGAATCTCTGAATGCACTAATGGACAATTTCGTAAATGTAAGGGGGATTTTTATTTGTATCATGGTGGAGCAGTAGGGTAATCGCAGCTGCGATTTGTTTTTCATCAAGGTTCTTCCGAAAAAAGCAGCGATATTGTTTCTCCGAACGCGTCACAGCGGCGCTTCGTGATTGAATGAACTTGGAATTGTGTAATGTACCTGTAGTCCAATCGAAAGGCGAGACTAGGAATCTTTTTCCTGTAGCTATTTTTAGGAACACTAAGGCGAACAACATCAACAAGCTAGCGTGACAGAACTCAATTAGCAGCGCTTCTCCTTGTCTCTTTGTTTAAGTTCGAGGTCCTATCAGATATACAGTGAACCGACACACGAACATGGAAATTATTTTCCTAGAGGGACTGATCTTTGGGACAAATATGCGCGTACTAACTTCATTGTTAATAGAGGACGACAAAGAAAATATTGTGAATCTACCCTACTTTATTTTAGAGCGCAGCTCTTAGGCACCCGTTTCCGACTTGAGCGGCGTCGGCGTTGCCGTCGCCGTTTCCGTCGGCGTAACCGTAACTGCGTCGGCGTGACGCGTCGGCGTCGTCGTCGCTGTCGGCGTAACCGTAATGCGTTGGCGTAACGTGTCGGCGTGACGCGTCACCGTCGCCGTCGGTGTAACCCCTTGGTGCATTATGATATACGTCCCATAATGCACCGCGGTGACGCGCGCGTTGCATTATGGGACGTTTCTCATTATGCACCGCGCGGGAGGGAGGAGGAGGGCGGAGGAGGGAGGAGGAGAAAGAATGAGAAGGAAGAGGGAGGAGGAAAAAGGAAGAGGGGGAGGACGCGAGGAGCATGGGAGGAGTAGATGAGGGAGGAGGAGGAGACGGTACAAATGAGAAGGAGGGGCATACCGTCCCCTTCATACCCTCCCCTCCTCCTCCTCAAGAGCTGCGCTTTAATTCGGCGTTACAGGGAGTTGTAAATGTCTTTCATATTTATTTTCAAAGTTCCTCGCGGGGCTTGAAGAAACGTTTCATTTTTAACGCTTTATGTTGTTCAGTTAGGTCCTTAATAATATTGTAAGAAAAGCATTATTAAACACCTTTCTGACTTGTGCTTTTTTAAATTTTGTCTCCGAAGAGCTTTTTGATCCAATTGAGATTCAAGGCTGGCGTTTTACATGGGACGTAAAAACATCATTCACTAACAGTTAGTTGGCAACTAATATGGTTCAGCGCCATTGAGAGCACGCTTGGCTCTGGAGTACAGAGCGTAAAGCTTCTGAATTCTAAAGATTATAGGTGTGACGTTGGAATAATTACGCTGGTGACCTAAATTCCATTTTTTAACTGCCATTTCAGGTTGTAAAGAGGAATTAGCCGGTAAAAAAATGCGATGTTTTTTTTTACGTTGAAATCAGAAGACACTGAAACCGTAACCGTTCCGATCACTCTGTGGAATGGCGAGGATATGTTTCAGTTGCATCCTTCCATGGTTCATTCGTGTACGTCAGCTGCACTTATTCTAGGTTGCGAAGCAAATGCGCGTGACGTGCGCAATATAATTTAAATGCGACATGCACTGAGACTTTTATATGTAAAATGTCTTGTTTTTTGTTACTTTAATCAGGCATTAAAGGGCGGTCGACCTGCAATGGCGTACAACGGTAAGCGCCTCCTAGTCCCGCTCCGCTCTGAGTTTGAACATTTTAATTATTTGGATGCCGAAGAAGAAACCCATTTTTATGAATCCGTGTAAGTAGCTACGTAGAAACGGGTTGTTGATAGACTCTTTTAAAACACACTTAATATTTCGACACCGTAACCGTGGAATGTGATGACGGACGGGAGAAGTACAAACAAAAATCTGCGTTTTTTTCTTCTTCCTTTTTTTTAGGCACTCTGCAGCAGAGTGTTAGACGAGCTCGCATATACATGGAGCTATGCCGTATCCTTCTGCGTAGAAGCAAACGAAACATTGTTTAATCAGCTTCTAGCCTTTTTTGAAAGTCTGCGCAATTAGGGTTTTTCATTTTTGTACTACGAATAGAAACATTCTCACATCTTACACTTTCAGCAGCTTTTGTTTCAGCGGCTTAGAGGCCTTGTACATAAACGGGAAAACGAAAACAGAAACTTTCGTTACTCTTATCTCTACATTTGTACACGATGGCTTAAAGAATTTGCTTGCAACGATTCTTATCATTTGGGTAAATTGCGCTTCTCCAGAGGGGCATCTAAATGGCTTCATAGTTGAAATTATTGATGCTACAACTTTACGTGAAATTAAATCGTATATTCATTACTAACTTCAAACCATACGTTTTCTTTTTTAGGAGTGTTTGATCCTAAATTGCCCAGCAACCAATGTAATGCCTATATAGTAAATGCAGTCTTCTATGCTGCAAAATTGTGAATCGTCAAGAAATACTAATTTCTGTATAAAGAAAATTTGAAAATATATGCACACAATTTTAGCAGTTTTAATCTTTTTAATAATACAATCACATGATTATTTTATTTATCGTGATATAGCCGTGCTCCTCATTTTCAGTTAGCCTGTTAATTTAATCTCAATTCAAGATAATTCGTATGATACTGCCCTTAAAATTTCGTACACCAGACGCGGTTTCAATGGTAGCCACCACAATTTTGTATCTAGATGGGTGAAACTAAAGTAGCCATGCTGGTTTAGGCTACATTGGTTGTATAAACACATTTGGTTTTTAAACAACGAAATAGGCGTAACGTTTTCATACTCACTTCCTGCATCTTAGTCGCCGGCTAGTTGAGACTCAGGTTAGAAAAGTTAGGCTCGTCTGCGCCCTTGCCTTTTTTTTATCGATCTTGTGCTAGATGAGATTTTGCATTTTGCCTCGATAAATGATCAACCTGAAACCGTAAGATGTGGACCTATTGTTTTTCAGAAGGCTTCTTTATTATCACGTTAAAACTGATTTTCCCGCGGTAAGTGGGCTCACAATATATAGCTGGGTCACAAATGACGGCAAAGAGGAACCCCACGCGCGTCATTGACCCAAAACAATACGCTTACCAAACTCTAGCGTGAGTCCCACATTGGCAGTCACTTTAATATTAGTATTTCTTTGCTTTCACATATTTCCACAGAGACAATTCTAATGAAAATATTCTTTTCACGTAGAGTTAACACGTTATTTTTTGGCTTGCAACGCACTGAGTTTTCGAAGAAATTAGTGAAGCTACGTGTTTTTTTAACAATTCGTGCTTTTTTTACATTTCTGAAACAATCATGATAATACACAACCAAATACACTATATTAAGGTATCTATTACTGGCATCTGGAATTGCTACTCCCAATATCAGTGGGATGGTGAAGGCTTGATACTAAAGCTGGAGGTTAGAATAAAGGCAGGCCTCTCCTGAAACAATAGAAAAGGTTAGGCAAATGTATATCATTTAATATCAACCACGCCCATGGTCAATAAAACGTTAAAACTAACCTTTGTAATGTTTAGAATAACGTTTCGCAATATATGATTGCAAATTACCTTTATACAGAGGTTTGAGATTTATGTTCTTAGAAGCAATCACCAACATGTGATGAATATATTCCACCTCATTACTTGGATTCGTTTTTCGTTTTATAAAGACGGATATTTTATAAATATTTGATAATCGTAAACCAGTCTTATGCCACATCATTATAAATTTAATGTTGCTCTAGGATGAGAGTTTTTCTGTTTGTCAAAAATTGCTTAAATGTATAGTATTTATATGTTTACCTACAAGCATACGTTCCTGTTGTTTCCTTTATTAAAACACACAGTAGCTGGCTGAACGAATGTAAATTTTTAACTGAGGTTTGCAGCTGAGATACAATTAAAATCAAGATTTCAGCGGATAAATTCGTGCGGCTTCTTACTTTTTTTTTTCTAAAGTTCGTTTCGTCATCTATTTTGAACGGAAGTTTTAACCATTTTCGCTACAGAGCTACAAATGTGCTTGATTCGAAGAAATCTCAAAAACACAGGCGTCAATCTTGTTGCAATTCCAAATTAAACGGCCCCATAACATTTAGAAAAACGTTTTATTTGAGGTCATCGGGTGATATATTAGTAATTCGATGTAGGTGTGTAAAATGGGAGGAGGGAAATTAAGAATTAGCTCTTTCTAGATAGGATGCATCGGATATTCAAGGACACGCCTGTAGTTCGCCCGATATGTATAAGGCTCTCTATATAGTGAGGCTCTTTTTAAAAAATATGACTGAAAATGTTGGCGCCTACCCGTGGCAACCTTCATCAAAGGTTTATTTCCATAGAGCTTTTCAATTTGGTTCAATTTAAAGGCGTAGTTTCGTGCCACAGAATATTATAAGAATATCCCGGGAAAGGTTTAGAGCAGAAGCCGAAGCAGTCAACCAAGTTATTAATTTTTATTTGGCGCTCATATATCCAGAGGTGAGAGGAAAGTCAACAGTTCGCAGAACCGTCGGATTGTCACCGGTTCAGCTCGGACGCTCGCATCGTTAATAACCTAAAAAACATTAAATCCTCCAAATGGCAGCTCTCATATTGAGTCCAATATATTTTCTACATATGCATGAAATGCGCATACGTCTGTAGCAGTAGTCGTGCTTAGATTTCAAGGCAGAAAATCAAAATTGGCGTATATTGTAATTTTTGAGGATTCAGTTAAAATAATAAAATGATAACATCGAAAAAAATATTGTTACACGACGATGTTTATTATGCTCCGGAACGTAAAAGTAATATTTTTATATTTTCAGTGGTAGCGATTGATGTTCCGACCTTGAAATATATTTTCTGAACATTATGATTTTTAAAAGAATGTTTTCAAATTAACAAATTTCTTAAGTGGAAAAGTGTTTCGTGCCACAATCACGACAGCTGTCTTACAAGAACTGCACCAACATATCAAAAAATAATTATTATCAGCTGGAAGTCTTGGACTCTACAACGGAGCCTAACAAAATCATATAATCATATAGTAAATACTATTCTGGTTATTTTTCGGCCCTTTAAAGAAAGAGTAGTCTTAATAATATTATTATTACTCTTAAGTTTCGTAGAGCCGAATTACTTTCGGGCGAAGATAATATCTGCCCAATGCCGTCTGCCCATCTGTGTTTGAAAATGTGTTTTAGCGTGCTCAGGCATGACGCACATCCTGTGCACGGATGTAGAGTACACGTAGCGGTTCATTATGTGAGGCAAGTTCAATGCATTTTGCTAACTGTACTAGACCGGATGGAAAATTGCCTCCAATTAAAGTCATTCTTTTACGTTTATTCGTTCCTCGGTCTACACTGAAAGCCCATTGTGGTGACATATGCCGAAACTTCTCAAAGGGTGAAGCGTTTTAACAGATACCTCACCTCAAACTAGAGTCTACGATGCATATTGAGCACCATGATTTACATGATCACATTAAACTCACTGCATCATCATAATTGATTTTATTCGTCAATGCTGCTATATAGGCACTCCATATGTACGAAGTACCAAGGATTCCAGGCTTCGTTTGGAAACTGCGTTGAGCGCTGAAATATTTGGTTATAGTTTGTCTAACTAAATAAGGTACCCCTGATTGTAACACCACTTCGGCGAACCTAGCGCTTGAAATCGTTATTGCCAGTTATCTGATGCTCCAAATGAAATCAAAAGAAAGGGTGGTCTCTTTTATAGAAATTATAGAATATTCCGTGGCAGAGCAAAAAGAAATCGCCCAAGGATCCTGACACCGCATCTGAAACTTATAAAGTCGGATATTAACTGTACTAACCACCAATACGGTGGGGCCAACATTCTATCTTTGTTGTATTATCTCCATGCTCTTCATTCCAAATTAGCCTGTTAATTTACTCTCAGTTTGAGATAATTTGTATTTTTTTGCCCTTCAAGTTTCGTTCGCAAGACGCGGTTTCAAGTAGTAGCCACCGCAGTTTTGTATCCAGGTTGGTGAAACTAAAGTAGCCGTGACGGTTTAGGCTACAATAGTTGTATAAACACCTTTGTGTATTGAACAAAATATTAGGCATAACGTTTTTTTATACTTATTCCTGCATCTTTGTCGCCGGCTAGCGGAGCCTCAGGTTGGAAAAAGTTTGCTCTACCGCGCCCTTGCCTTTTTTGTCGATCTTGTACTAGATCAGATTTTGCCCTTTGCCTCGATAAATGATCAACCTGAAAAAATAACTAGTGGTCCTATTGTTTTCTTGAAGGCTTCTTTATTATCACGTTAAAACTAATTTTCCCCCAGTAAATGGGCTCACAATATATAGCTGGGTCGCAAATGTCGGTAAATGAACCCGACGCGCGTCATTGACCTACCTCAATACGCTTACTAAGCTCTAGCCTGAGTCACACATTAGCATTCACTTTAATATTATCATTTGGTTACTTTCACATATTTCCACAGACTGAATTGTAGTGAGAATGTTTTATTCACGCTCGGCTAAAACGTTATTCTTTGACTTGCAACGCTCTGCGTTTTCGAAGAAATGAGTGAAGCTACGTGTTTTTTATAGCGATGTGGGCTCTTTTTGTTTACATGCCTGAAACTATGATGATTATACACCAGCAAATACATTATATTGAGGAATTTCTGATTGGCATCTGGTATTGCTGATCTCCATAACAGCGGCATGGTGAAGTAATGATCGATACTAAAGCTGGGAGTTCGAATAAAGGGGGGGGGGGGGTCTGGCCCAAAACACGAGAAAAACAGGTTAGGCAAATGTATATCCATTTAATATCAACCACGACAATAGTCAATAAAGCGCAGAAACTCAGTCTTTGAATGTCTAGAATAATGTTTTGCAATATATGAATGCAAATTACCTTATGTATATATATATATATATTTAAGATATATGTATTTAGTAGCAATCACCAACATACGCCGAATATTTTCCGCCTGATTACATCCATTTTTTTTAGTTTCTATAAGGACGGATATATTGTATCATTATTTCATAATCGTAAATAGCTTGTAGGCCACAGCATTATAAATTCAGTGTAGCTCTAGGATAAAAGATTTTCTATATTTTAAAAATTAGATAAATCTCTATGATTTATATCTTTACCTCCAAGCATATGTTCCTGTTTTTTGTTGTCTTAAAACATATAGGAGCTGGCTGAACTAATATAATTCTTTAACTGGGGTCGGCAGTTAATATAAAATTAAAATCAAGATTTCAGCGCATAAATCCGTGCGGCTTTTTACTTTTTTTCTGAAGTTTGTTTCGTGAATTATTTTGAAAGGAAGTTTCGTTAATTTGCGCGAAAGAGCAACTAATGTGCTTGCTTGAAAAAAATCTGAAAAAAAAAAACGGCGACGAGATTGTCGCAACTCTAAATAAAACCACCTCATTACATTTACCAAAACGCCTTATTTGAGGTAATCGGGTGATATATGTAATACTATGTAGGTGCGTTAAATGCGAAGATGGAAATGAGGATTTAGCTCTTTCTACACATGATGCATCAGATATTGAAAGACACGCATGTAGTTCGCTACATATCTATAGGGTGTTCTATACTGTGAGGCTTGTTAAAAAATATGACTGAAAATATTGGCGCCTACCCGTGGCAAATTTTGTCAAAGGTTTATTTTAGTAGAGCTTTTCTCTCTGATTCAATTTAAAGCTCTAGTTTCGTGTTAATATCTTGGGAAAGGTTTAGAACGGACGCCGAAGCAGACAAACATGATTTTAATTTATATTAGGCGCTCATATTGCCACGCGCGCACCTGGCCAAGTAGGCAGCGCGGCCGTGGGCTAATGGTTATCGCGCTCTCCTTGCACGCAGACAGCCGTGGTTCGATTCCTGGCCGCGGGTACGCATTTTTGTTGACATCTAATTTAGTGTTCTGGTGAATTCGAGAATCCTGTTGCTTGTTCGAGGGGCGAATGTTCTCGTCGCCGAACCTTCTACACCGATTGTTCGAGAAGCCAACGCGTGTACTAAGGCGCTCTGCATAGCGATCCTGAGTCAGTTTCGCCTCAGCGTTCGATCCTGCTGTCTCGTCGGCTTCGACGCCTGCGACGCTCTGTTGTTATCTTCTTCCTTTTTGTTTTGGGCACAAGTTCGGCCCGTTAAACGTTTAGTTTCCTCAGTTATTCTTAGTTTCATTAACTCTTCATCCATTATATTTTGGTTGAGGCGCGGGGCACCGCATGTCCGTGCAGCGCTCTCCTCTGAGGTCCCGAAGTGCAAGTCTGAACCCAAGTTCCCGAGGACCCAACGAAGACCAGACTGTTATCCGATCAAGTCGCCGCAACCTTGGCCTACCCCCTGAATTAGGACCCTTGCCACCCAAGACCAAGCAAACGTAGAAGACGACGATGGCCGGCCAGGCCCAGACCCCAGCCGCTCCTGACGTCGTATACCTGCCCGTCGCACCCAGAACTCCGACGCCTTTCCATGGAGACGCCCACGAGGACATCGAGGACTGGCTGCAATACTATAAACGTGTGGCCAGCCATAACAGGTGGTTCGCTGAGCACTGCTTGCAAAACATCTACTTCGCGCTGGAAGGGACTGCGAGGTACTGGCTGGAAAACCACGAGGCTTCTTTAACTTCGTGGGAGGTGTTTAAGCAAGAACTGTAGAAGACGTTCACCAGCCAACACCGACGCGAGAGGGCCGAAGACATCCTTCGAACAAGAAACCAAGGCCCAAAAATAAGAGCATCACCAGCTTCGTCGAGGATGTTCTTCGCCTGAGCGCACGCGTCGACCCTCAGGCTACAGAGTAAAAGCTGCGCCACCTGATGAGGGGTGAGAAGAGCGAAATTTTCGGCGGTCTTATTCGCAATCCGCCGACAACAATCGAGGAGTTAGTCACGAAGGCGATAAATATGAAAAGGGCCCTACGAGCGCTCGTCAGACACTACCAGCGACACCCTGGCGTAACTAGCCCGGCGACATCCGTATCCGACTTTGGATCCAACCTCCCCGGCATCCGAGACCATATCCGTAAGCTGCCAACTGCCGCACGCCCGGCCTCGCTCTCCATCGCCGAGATCGTGCGGGAAGAAGTCCAGAGAGCCATCCAACCAGAGGCTCCATCAGCGTGGCAGCCCCCGAGGAACCGACGCTAACCTACGCCGCGATGGTTCGACGAGCACCACCAGCCCCACATCCGTACATGGCGCCTCCCCGACGTGAACCGCCGGAGCCGCATTATCCCCGACGCCTTGAAGATCGGGCGCACGTCCGCCCAGAACATTTCATAAGTCGAGGCTTTGCTGAAAGGATTGAAAAATAAAAATGCCTCAATCGGTACCGCCTCGTGGGCACAACCGATTTAGAGCCAATGTGAGATAAAATGAATTGGATCCTTTGGATCAATTGATAGTTTCTGTAAAAAGCCAATTGGAAGTTAAGGGGGATAAATGAAACCAGTAATATGGGACAGCCAGTGGAACGGCCCGGGAAAACCAACCGGTACTAAAAGTACCCAAGTGCCCGACTCACCCTCCAACTCCGCTACTAGGACACGAGCGTGCCTCACAGCGGGTCCGACGGTCACTGAGTGGCAACCATGAACCACACAGCCCCGTCGCAGTTATCACTTCTATATCCCTCGGCTCCCTTGGAGGTCACCCCCCCGTCTGGGGGGCCCACCCTAATTGGAGAAACCAAGAGGCACCACCTTTATGACAGCCTTCCCCTTATTTGGATGCCTCGTCTCGGATCACCACGCAGCGTCACACGTCCTGCGTGTACACGTCACGATCTCACGTCACCCACTCCACGTCCTACTCCCCACATGTCAACACGCTTCACGTCACACTTCCATTCCTTTTCAGTTCAGGTCGTCACACGTCATGCGTCCACACATGTATTTTGGGTCGTTCCACGTCATGCGGGCTCACGCCGTCTCCACGTCATCACGACTCACGTCACGCGCCGCGCTCCCCGCCTCAGGGGCTCCGTCCTCCATCGGGGAAAGCTAGGGTTGACTAGACCCTTTTTGTCCCCCCCGTCCAATGGAAAAACCCAGTGCTAGGGTTCCCCATCCCAGGTGGGGGGGTTTTCGCCAGAGCCTCCGTTGCAGCTATAGAGCTGGCAGGGCGCACCACGGGCAGGTGGAGGTTGACTTCCCACACGGCGACAACCGCGCGGGCTTGCGCCCCCGCCCAGAACATACTGCGCCAAGACAAACCAACGTGTGGAGGACGGCCAATCGGCGCCCGTTGTGCTACCACTGCGGGGAAGCCGACCATATCTACCGCCATTGCCCCTACCGACAACTGGGGCTGCGTGGGTACCACCCGAGCGACCCACGCCCCAGGTGCGGCGAACGCCCTCGCGACATCGAGGAGTACCTCCGACGCTCGCCCACCTCAGCACCGTTTCTCTGCCGTGAATCCTGCTCCCCATCGCCACGACGTTCAGGGTCTCCAGCGCCATGACGCCGCCGAGAGAGCCTGTCTCCGATGCGTCGCCGAGAAAACTAAGTGCGGCAACGCCTGGAGGTGGAATTGCCGAAGATGACCGAAGTAAAGAGCATCCAAGAGCGCATCACAACGACGCGCCTGCAACGGTGTCCAAACTCCTAAACGTCGTCAATGACGACCACGACAGAGCACAATTCGTGAACAATGGGGCAGACTACTCAGTCCTGAGTGGGAGGCTCTTCCGCCTTTGAAAAGTCTTGACGAAGTGGGATAGAACTCAAACACGAACCGCCGGATACCACCTCACTTCACCAGTCGGGAGATGCACTGCTTGAGTTGAAATAACGGTGAGACGTGCCCTGTCACGTTCGTCGTTCTGCAAGACTGTGCGAGGGACGTCATCCTCGGAATGGACTTTCTCTGCTAGTATGGCGCCGTCATCGATCTGGGAACATACCGGCTGACGCTACGAAAACCTGCTCCACCACCGGAGAAACACAAAGCGACGTCATCCGCGGTCCGAGTCCTCGCAAACCACGTAAACGTACCACCGCGGTCGAGCGTTTTCGTGCTCGTCGGGATCGATGAAGCTTCCTGCTGCGAAGTTCTTCTCGAGGGAAGCCTTCAATTGCTCCTGGGAAGAGGAATAGGTGTCGCAAGAGGAGTTGCTGAACTTCAGGATGGTCGGACTGGGGTCCTCGTGACGAACTTCCGAAATGAAACGCAACACCTCACGAAAGGTGCAGCCGTAGGCCACATCGAGGAACTCATGAACTCTGCCGAAATCGCCGCAATTACTGAAGAGTCCCCTCCACCCGAGCAAGACAGTACATTGCAAGCGCAGGTCGACATCGACCCTAAGCTTCCGGGTTCGAAATGGCGGCAGCTGATTAAACTCCTCGCCGAATACCGCGACTGCTTCGCGACGTCTTCGAAGGTGCGCCAAACCGCCGTTGCGAAGCACCGCCTCGTTACCGAGGACGACGCGCGCCCAGTGCATCGATCGCCGTAAAAGTCCGCGTTAAAAAAGGGAGGTGATCCAGGAGCAAGTTCAAGAGATGCAGAACGACGACATAATCCAACCTTCAAGAAGTCCGTGGGCCTCTCCAGTCGTGCTAATTAAGAAGAAGGGCGCAACGCTTAGGTTATGCGTGGACTACCGGCAGCTGAACGCGGTGACGAAGAAAGACGTCTACCCACTCCCCCGCATCGACGACACTCTAGACCGGTTGCGCCACTCTCGATATTTCTGATCGATGGACCTGAAGAGCGGCTACTGGCAGATCGAAGTCGACGAACGGAACCGAGAGAAGACAGCCTTTGTCACGCCGTATGGACTGTACGAGTTTAATGTGATGCCCTTCGGACTATTCACGGCACCAGAAACTTTCCAGCGTGTCATGCACACCGAACTGGCAGGGCTGGAATGGACAGAGGTGTCTTGTCTACCGCGATGACGTCGTAGTATTTTCAACTGACTTCGACGAGCACTTGCGACGACTCCGCGCTGTTCTTCAAGCCATACAAACCGCCGGACTCACCCTCAAGCCGTCAAAGTACCGATTCGCCTATGACGAACTGAAGGTCCTAGGCCACGTGGTTAGTAACGAAGGCGTCCGCCCAGACCCCGAGAGGGCTCGCGCCGTCGCGGCATTTCCAGCGCCGACAGACAAGAAGGCCGTGCGAAGATTCGTTGGACTTTGTGCCTATTATCGTCGCTTCGTTCGGGATTTCGCAAGGATTTCCGCACAGCTTACAAACCTCACGAAGGACACCGAGAATTTCGAATGGGCCGAGGAGCAGCAGCAAGCATTCGACGAGCTGAAGCGAACACTCCAGACTCCTCCTGTCCTTGGACACTTTGATCAGGATGCGGAAACCGAGATTCACACGGACGCTAGTAATGCAGGAGTTGGAGCGGTACTAGTTCAAGTGCAAGAAGGTACCGAGCGAGTCATCACCTACGCAAGTCGAACGCTGTCCCAATTGGAGAGAAATTACTCGACGACCGAAAAAGAATGTCTTGCGGTCATCTGGGCAATCACGAAGTTCCGCCCGTACCTGTACGGGAGCCCGCTCCGCGTAGTTACGAACCATCACTCGCTCTGCTGGCATGCGAACCTCAAGTACCCTTCAGGACGCCTCGCTCGATGGAGTCTCCGACTACAAGAGTTCAACATGACTGTAGTGTACAAGTCAGGCCGCAATCACAGCGACGCCAACTGCCTATCAAGGGCCTCTCTCGAGACACCTTCCGGCAGCAGTGCCGACAATGACGATGAGTGCTTCATAGGAGCAATGACCACCGACGACCTGGCACGACGTCAACGAGACTATCCTGAGCTGCGCGCTTTAGTTGAGTACCTTGAAGGGCGCGGGATTACTGTGTCCCGTGTTTTCTCATGAGTCCTGCTGACCCTCACCTATTCGACAAGGTGTACTCTACAAAGAGAACTTCGGGGAAAACAACTCGCCGTGACTGCTGGTAATCCCGACCGACCTTCGAGGGGAGATCTTTCAAGCCTGCCACGACGACCCGACGTCCGGACACCTTGGTTACGGTCGTACGCTGGCCCGTATTCGCGACAAGTATTACTGGCCCAAGCTCCCCAAGACCGTCCACCTCTACACCCGGTCCTTTCCCGAGTGCCAGCGACGCAAGAAACCGCCGACGAAGCCGCCAGATCTCCTGCAGCCAATTCCTCCATGAACTGCACCGTTCCAACAGATCGGAATGGATCTACTTGGTCCTTTTCCACCGTCGACCCTCGAAAACCGTTGGAAAATCGTCGCCACAGATTATCTCACGCGATACGCAGAAACGAGAGCCCTTCCTTCAGGGACTGCTGTTGAAGTCGCCAAGTTTTTCATCAAGTCCATCGTACTCCGGCGCGGCGCTCCCGAATTTCTGATTACAGATGGGGGATCATCGTTCATGGCACAGTTGATCCAAGAAATGCTCCGGCTCAGTCACACAAGCCATCGTCGTACCACTACGTACCACCCCCAGACCAACGGGCTGACGGAGCGACTCAACAAGACAATCGCCGACATGATCCCTATGTACGTCGACGTAGAGCACAAGACGTGGGACGAGGTGTTGCTCCACGTAGCGTTCGCCTACAATACGGTGGTTCAAGAGAGCACTGGATTGACACCTTTTCAGCTGGTACATGGTCGGAAGGTAACGACCGTGCTGAACGCCATGCTGCCCCATACGCCTTCTGACAATGAGAGCGACGACGCCCAGGTGGTTGCTCAACGTGCCGAAGAAGTCCGCCAGCTCTCCCGACTTCTGATTCAAGACCAGCAACGCGTCGACGCAGGTCTCTACAATCTTCGTCGCAAAGACGTCCTCTTCCAGCCCGCGGAGACAGGGTGTGGATGTGGACGCCCATCCGTCGTCGTGGCCTCAATGAGAAACTGCTTAAACGCTACTTTGGACCATACAAGGTACTTCTTCGCCTCGGGGAGCTGAACTACGAAGTGATGCCCGACGGAACAAGAACATCACCACGCCGCCCACCACGACCTGAAGTCGTCCACGTCGTGCGCCTGAAGCCGTACTACGCTCGATAGGACTATAGACCATATGTGCTCTAAATTACTCTTTAGTTTGCAGTTCTTTTTGATTTGCTTTGTTTTGATTTGTGGTGCATCGGGGAAATGCACTTTTAAGGGGAGGGGGAGTAATGCCTTGCGCGCAGCTGGCCAAGTAGGCCGCGCGGCTGTGGCCTAAAGCCTGGTTCAGACTGTTGCGTTTGACTGCGTTTGACTGCGTTTGACTGCGTTGCGGCAGCGAGAAACCAGGACATTCCTGCTACCTATATCGCGTGCCAAGGTGATTGCTTGAATTGGATTCCATGCTTCATACGAAAAACAGATGTGCCGGTGACCCGCTTTTAGTTCTCGACGCAACGCAGTCAAACGCACTCAAACGCAAGTGTCTGAACCGGCCTGAACGGTTATCGCGCTCTCCTTCCGCGCAGAAAGCGAGGGTTCGATTCCTGGCCGGGGGTACGCTTTTTTGTTGACTCTAATTTATGTTCTGGTAAATTCGAGACTCCCGTTGCTTGTTCGAGGTGCGAATGTTCTCGTCGCCGAACCTTATACGCCGATTGTTCCAGTAGTAGAGCGTCTACATAAGGCGATCCGCATGGCGATCCTGAGTCAGTTTCGCCTCAGCGTTCGATCCTGCTGTCTCGCCGACTTCGACGCCTGCGACGCTCTGTTGTTATCTTCTTCCTTTTTGTTTTGGGCACAAGTTCGCCCCATTAAACGTTTAATTTCTTTAGTTATTCTTTGTTTGTTTTTTAACACTTCATTCGGGACAATATATTGAGAGGTGACACAAAACACAACAGATGGCAGAACCGTCGGATTGTCACCGGTTCAGATCAGACTCTCGCATGGTTAATAATCTAAAAAAACAAAAAAAAAACAGTAAATCCTCCAAATCGCAGCTCTCAAGTTGAGACCAGTATATTTTCTACATCTGCATGAAATGCGGATATGCCCGGAGCAGTCATCATAATTATATTTCAAGGCACAATATCAAAATTGGCGTAAAGTGTAATTTTTAAGATTTAGTTAAAATCATGAACTGGTATCTTAGCAAAAAAGATCGTTACTCGACAAGCTTTATTAGGCTTCGGAACGTAAAAGTAATATTGTTTATGATTGCAATGGTTGCGATGATCTTCCGACCTTGAAATATATTTTCTGAACAACATAATTTCTTTAAAGAATCTAATTAACAAATTCCTTATGTGGGAAATTTTTCGTGCCACAACTTGAAGACTAGACAGCTTTTCTTGCAAGAACCGCACCGAAAAATAAAAAAAATAATCATAATCAGTCTTGAGTCTTCGACTCCACAAAGGAGCCTACCGCAATCATAGAGTAAATACAATTCTGGTTGTGTTTCGGCACTTTAAAGGAAGAGTAATATTATTCATATTATTATTATTCTAAACTTAGGTTGAGCGAAAGCACGTTCAGGCGCCGACAATACTTGTCCAATGCCGCCAACCCATCTGTATTTGAACAAGTGTTGTACGCGTGCTCATGCATGACACACATCCTGTGCACGGCTGTAGAGTATACGTGGCAGTTCACTATGAGAGGCAAGTTCAATGCTTCAGGCTAACTGTATTTGGTCGAATGGAAAATTGCCTCCCAGTAAAGTTATTCTTTTTCGTCCATTCGTCCCGCAGTCAACACTGAAAGCCCATAGCGGTGACATACGGCGAAAGCTTCTCAAAGAGTGAATCGGTTTAACAACAACTTCATTTCAAAATAGAGTCGGCGATGAACATTGTGTGCATAGTTTTAAATGATCACGTTAAGCTCAGTGCTTCTTTATAAATGTAATTGTTTGAAATGTCATTGCTGCTATATAGGCGCTCAATGTGCAAGAAGTACCAAGGATTCCAGGCTTCGTTTGGAAACTGCGCTGTGCGCTGAAATATACGATTATAATTTGTCTAACTAAAAAGGTACCCTTGAGAGCACCACCACTTCGGCAATCCTGGTGCTTGAAATCATTATAGCCAGTTACCTGATGCTCCATCTGAAATCGCAAGCGGTGGTTTTGTGTTCTATAGAAATTATAAAATACTCCACGACAGAACAAAACGAAATTGCCCAAGGATCATGACACCGCATCTGAAACTTAGAAAGTCGGATATTAACTGTACTAACCACCAATACGGTGGGGCCAACATTCTATCTTTATTGAATTACCCCATGCCCCTCATTTCCAATTAGCTTGTTAATTTACTCTTAATTTAAGATAATTTGTATTATTTTGCCCTTGAGATTTCGTTCGTAAGACGCGGTTTTAAATGGTATCTCCGTAGTTTTTTTATCTAGGTGGGAGAAACTAAAGTAGCCATGCCGGTTTAGGCTACATTCGTTGTGTAAACACATTTCGTTTTTTAACGAAGAAATAGACATAACGTTTTTATACTTATTCCTTCATCTTTGTCGCCTGCTAGTTGAGCCTCAGGTTGGAAAAAGTTGCCTCGTCTGCGCCCTTGCCTTTTTTTATTAAACTTGTACTAGATGAGATTTTGCCTTTTGCCTCGATAAATGATCGACCTGAAACAATAAAAGGTGAACCTATTGTTTTCTAGAAGGCTTCTTTATTGCCACGTTAAAACTATTTTCCCCCCGGTAAATGGTCTCACAATGTATAGCTGGGTCACAAATGTCGGCAAAGTTGAACCCTGCGCGCGTCATTGACCCACTACAATACGCTTACTAAGCTCTAGCCTGAGACACACATTAGAATTCACTTCAATATTATTATTTGATTACTGTAACATATTTCCACAGAGTCAATTTGCATTTTTGAGTCAATTGTAGTAAAAATATTTTATTCACGTACGGTTAAAACTTTATTGCTTTGCTTGCAAGGCTGTGAGTTTTCGAAGAAATTAGTGAAGTTACGTGCTTTTTTTAGCGATCTCTGCTCTTTTCTCTTACATCCCCGAAACTATGATGATTATACACCAGCAAATGCATTATATTAAGGTATTTATCACTGGCCTCTAAAATTGCTAATCCCAAACACAGCGGCGTGGTTAAGCCGTGATACTAAAGTTGGAGGTTCGAATAAAGTCGGGTCTCTCACAAAACACTAGAAAAACAGGTTAGGCAAATGTATATCCAGTTTATGTCAACTACGTCGATGGTCAATTAACGTAAACAATAGGTTTTTCAATGTTTAGATTAACGTTTTGCAATATATGAATGCAAATTACCTTACACATTGGTTTCAGATATATGTTTTAGTAGCAATCACCGACACATAATAAATATGCCACCTCATAACTTCCATTCTTTTTTCGTTTTATGAGGACGGATTTTTTAAATCATTATTTTATAATCGTAAGCCGCCTGTGAGCAGCGGCATTATAAGTTTAAAGTTACTCTAGGACGAAGGTTTTTCCATTTTCCAAAAATTAGTGAAATGTTTAGCATTTATTTGTTTACCTCCAAGAATATGTTCCTGTTATTTCCTTCATTAAAACAGATTGTAGCTGGCTCAACCAATGTATGTCTTTAACTGAGGTTGGCAGTTGAGATACAATTAAAATAAAGATTTCAGCGTATAAATTCGTGTGGCTTTTTAATTTTATTTTTCTGAAGTTTTCTTCGTGATTTAATTTGAAAGCAAGTTTTGTTAATTTCCGGGACAAAGCTAGCAATGTTCTTGTTTGGAAGACATCTAAACAATAACAGGTGACAATGTTGTCATAATTCCAAATAAAACGACCCCATAGCATTTAGCAAAGCACTTTATTTGAGGTCATTGGGTGATATATGTAATACTATGTAGGTGTGTTAAATGCGAAGAAGGAAATTACGAATTAGCTCTTTCCACGCATCGGATATTGAACGACAGGCATGTAGGTCGCTACATATGTGTAGGGTGTTTTATATAGTGAGGCTTGTTAAAAGTTTGACTGAAAATTTTGGCGCCTACCCGTATCAAACTTCATCGAAGGTTTGTTTTAGTAGAGCTTCACTTTTTGGTTTTAATTATAAGCCTAGTTTCGTGGCGCAAATCATTAATAAGAACATTCAAGGAAAGAACATGAACACTGAGCTGGCTGGCACAAATGACTTCGAAACACGAAAGAATAATACACAAAGGGACGGACACCCACAGACAGAACAGTTCTTTCAATTAGCAACCGACATTTATGATGCCTCCTGAATGGGTCAACGCTTCCCTAACCCGACCCTCGGATAAGAGAGGAAGAAAACCCGCGGAACAGAAAAGGTAACACCGTTGGACTACGAAAAAAGTAGAAAAAAAAGGAAACAAGATCCTCAAATTAAAAATAAAATGAAAATAATTAAATGAACGACACTTATGTCCCCTAGAAAAACAAGAATACACCACCGGAAAAGGAAATAAAATAAAAATAAAAAAATATTCCTACCACCCCTAGCAAAAAGATGAAAAACCACCGCCGAAAAAGAGAAGCACAACTTGCAGAATCAACTTAAGTTCACCGCTCCAACTCCTCTCTCAGAAATTCTACCTCTGCCTTGGTTAACCTAAGGTAGGGTGAGGCAAAGTTCAAATCCTCCCCGGCTATCCTAAAGTACTCAATAATTTATCGTCCTAGTCTGTCCTTGTGTCTCCCAACGACTCGCCTAGCTTGGAATTCCGGTTCACAATTTGAACAAATGCAGATATGCACCGCGACGGGATGAAGGAAGTAACTGGACGCACTGGTCACTTCGAGAGTGGCAGGCGCCGCACCATTCGCCTCCGGGAGAACTTCCTCAAAGTGACCCATGCGTCCTGTGACATCCTTCATCCCGTCGCGAACAATATCCGCATTTGTTCAAATTGTGACCCGGACTTTCACGCTACGCGAGTCATTGGGAGACACA
Organism: Ixodes persulcatus; assembly: GCA_013358835.2. Classification (NCBI taxonomy): domain Eukaryota; kingdom Metazoa; phylum Arthropoda; class Arachnida; order Ixodida; family Ixodidae; genus Ixodes; species Ixodes persulcatus. The sequence continues at coordinate 233,281 of JABSTQ010010577.1, forward strand.
AGGACAGACTAGGACGAGCAATTATTGAGTCCTTTAGGATAGCCGGGAAGGTTTTGAACTTTGCCTCACAATTCCTTAGGTTAACAAATGCACAGGTAGAGTTTCCGAGAGCGGAGTTGGAGCGGTGAGCTTAAGTTGGTTCTGCAAGTTGTGCTTTTCTTCTTCAGCGGTGTTTTTTTTATTTTTTCTAGGGGAGTTAGAGTCTTTTTTTATTTTTATTGTCTTTCCTTTTCCGGTGGTGTATTCTTTGTTTTTCTAGGCGAGATATGTCTCTTTTATTTATTCTTTTAATTTTATTTTGAGCATCACGTCCCCTTTTCATTCTCTTTTTTTCTTAGTCCAACCTCCTCGGTTATCGCGGGTTTTCTTCCTCTGTTTCGAGGGTCGGGTTAGAGAAGCGCTGGCCCATTGAGGAGGCATCATAAATGTCGGTTGCTAATTGAAAGAATTGTCCTGTGTCTGTGTGTTTTATTCTTTTTTCAAGTCGTTCTAGGAAAGGTTTAGAACGAACGCCACCGCAGACGACCAACTTATTAATTTATACTTGGCGCTGAGATATTGAGAGGTGACACGAAACCCAACAGAGGGCAGAACCGTCGGATTGTCACCGATTCAGCTCAGACGCTCGCATGGTTACTAACCTAAAAAACAGTAAATCCTTCAAATGGCAACTCTCTCATTGAGACCAATATATGTTCTACATCTGCATGAAATGCGCATATGTCCGGAGCTGTAGCCGTGTTTATATTTTAAGGCACAAAATCAAAATTGTCGTAAATTGTGATTTTTAAGATTTAGTCATAATGATGAAATGGTAACTTAGAAAAAAGATTGTTACACGACAAGGTTTATTATGCTCCGGAACGTAAAAATAACATTGTTTATGTTTTAAATGGTAGCTATGATCTTCCTGCCTTCAAATATATTTTCTGAACACTGATTCTTTTAACACTATATTTTTTGAAATATTGTTTTCAAAATAACAAACTCCTTAAGTGGGAATTTGTTTGTGCCACAACTTGAAGACACGACAGCTGTTATTACAATAACTTCGCCGAAAAATTAAAAAAAAAAATAATCATTATCAGTTGTGAGTCTTTGACTCCACAAAGGCGCTTACCACAATCATATAGGGAATACAATTCTGGTGCTTTTTTCCCAGTTAAAAGAAAGAGTACTATTTTTTATATCATTATTATTCTTAAGTTTGGTTGAATGAGACACCTTCATGCATGACACGCATCCTGCGCACGGATGTAGAGTACACGTAGCAGTTCATTATGCGAGGCGAGTTCAATGCTTCTTGCTAACTGTACTAGACCGAATGGGGAATTGCCTCCAATTAAAGTTATTCTTTTACGCCTATTCGTCCCGCAGTGTACACTGAAAGCCCATATCAGCGACATACGGCGAAAGCTTCTCAAAGAGTGAAGCGCTTTAACAGCAACTTCACTCCGAAATAGACAATACGATGAACATTGAGCACCAAGTATTACACGACCACGTTAAACTCAGTGCCTCACTATAAATTTAATGTTTTGATTTGTGATTGCTGCTATATAGGCACTCAATATGTACGAAGTACCAAGGATTCCAGGCTTCGTTTGGAAACTGCGTTGCGCGCTGAAGTATATCGTTATAATTTGTCTAACTAAATAAGGTACCCTTGAGAGCAACAAACCTTCGGCGATCCTGGTGCTTGAAATCATTATTGCCAGTTATCTGATGCTCCAACTGAAATCGCAAAAAGCGGATTTCCGTTTTATAAATGTTGTAAAGTATTCCGCGACAGAGCCAGACGTAATCGGCTAAGGATCCTGACAACGCATCTAAAACTTAGAAAGTCGGATATTAACTGTACTAACCACCAATACGACTGGGCCCACAGGGAAATCAGAAATGAGTGCCGATACCCTAAACGTAGCTTATGTAGTCGATATTGTTGTTCTCTGACAACCTTGTTCCATCAATAGAAGCCTAAAGGACAAACTTGGCAGAGCATGCTCTCGAGTGGCCAAACAAGTCGTTGCTCTCTTTTTGCAAACTAGGTTAATAGACTACTTGATACAGAAAGACATTGAGAGCTATACATACGTACCTCTAGCAAGTTATTGATTGTTCAGCGATCCTATGACTAGACCATTTTAGCCGCGTTATATTTCTTACCCGTTTTTCCTTTATTAAAATCCGTGGAATGCGCTGAGTTGGGAACGTAAAATGGGTTATAATCACTGTCATAGCAATTTATTGTGTTCTGCGGGAAAACTTGGATTACAAGAGTTCTACCCTCTTGACTGTGCGTTAGGTACGAAAGGTCAGTTTGGGGAGTGTAAACAGGACGACATGTTTTGGCAGAGTAAATATTTACTTTAGAGATATCGCCATAAGAAGTCTAAATATGCCTAGCTTGTGTCCTCGAAGTAAAGAAATACACATATAACAACATAACATGATCCACTATTTAATACTTTTTCTCACTGTCTGTGCACTAAATCAATCAAGTTTATTTTAATCACAAATTTTAGATTCATACACACTCGTGCATAAATCACTATGTAACTTCATGTTACTTGTACACGTGATCGCGACGCAGCTTCTTCAGATTGTTTTCGCAGATGATATCTCAACACACAATGTTTGATTATTCTTACTGGTCTCGGGAACATGTTAAGAAAATTTGTATTTAGGCAGGCTGGTACAACTTGAATTTGAAAAGAGCCAAAAAACAGCTACAAGAGGAATAATTAGACGAAACGATGAGCTGCGGTTAACTCAATATTTATTTCGAAAATACGTGCATATATAGAAACTCCCAAGGGAATCATTCACTCACGTATATGTTAAGAGTTGTGTGTTGTCGTACCCAACTAAAAACTTACATACCTTGCCTTCAGAACTCTGTGCAACGGCAGGTTTGATTTCCTTGATCACAAAAATAGCTATTTAGTTGCCCATATAAACACTACGAATAGCAACACGATGCTGATCAATAAAGGACGGTATGGACTGCCAAGAATGATTATTTTGAGTACAAAATAAAATGAAAATCATACAGTATATATTTCACTCAAAAAATGTTACAATAATCTTGAACACATAAATTGATTTTCATTCAAGTTTTAAAGGTCGCAATGGAACAGAAATTCCTAGTTCAGAATTTTTTTTAAATAAACAATTTTGTCAATTATAAGTTATAAAAATTGGTGACATTTTGTATGTTGAACTTCATGATAACAGATATCAACATGTGTAACGATAAGTATGCCTTCTTAAAACAATCATGCCAAAGTTGAGGTTATTCCCAAGCTTCTTTCTACTGCTTCACCTTATTTAGTTTTGGTTTGTTCTAGTGAGTGTACGTGGAGCGGATCAAACAGATATAAATGTGACAATCAAACAACGCAGTTAAAAAATGGTACAGAGGTTTGGGATATACATTAATTTTTTTAGGAGCACCCTCGCTAAATCACCAATTTGAAAGCAAAATGAACGACGGTTACAATTGTCTGTAATGCCGAATTAGAGCGCAGCTCTTGAGGAGCAGGAGGGAGGCTACGGAGAGGAGGGTATGACCCTCCTCCGCTTATGGTCAAGAGGTCCAGCGCGTCAAGAGATCCAATAGTCACGTGGCAGCCAAGTCAAGAGGTCCAGCGCGTCAAGAGATTCAACATGGGTCAAGAGATTCAACGAGTCAAGAGGTCCAACGCGTCAAGAGATCCAAAATGGGTTGAGAGGTCCAACGAGAAAGGAGATCCAACGTTGGATCTTTCGACTGGTTGGACCTTTTGACTCGCTATGTGATCGATTCCAAGAAAGAGGGGGGGGGGGGGAGGGGAAGATGAGGGCGAAAAAATAAAATGAAAGGAAAACGCTATCAATCGCGCAATATTGGGGAGTTGTAGTAGACCGTCAGAGAGCCCCCGTAACGGTACCCGATAACCAAACGATGCACGCGGAAAGGCGCCGGAGGAGTATTGGGTATCGTTACCGGTGTCATCGGGACGGTCTACTAAAAGTCCCTACTGGTAGCCGGAATCAAAGACAGAAACATACAAGATAACGGGGTTTCTTTTATGTATCATGTGTGTGGCACAAGTGCCCCCGCTAAAAGGTGCACTTTTAAAAGCCACGCGTTAGCGGCCGTGCCTTTGCTTCTGCTGCACGCAACTTGTGAGATGGAGTATTGTTTTCGGCCGTGTTTGAATGTGCTGTCACGCCGACATCGACGCCAACGACAGCAGTTATTATTCTCTTCTGTTTATTTCTTCAGTTATTTGCCGCCTTCTCTCTTGTCATTCGTGACAATATTTTATCGGTAAGTGGTTGTCGCATTTAGATTTACAGGTTGAAAAATTAACCTCTAACTCATTCTTAAGCAGATTAGTGCTCGTTACTTGAAAAATGTAATGGATTACAATAACAAGTTACCGAGCCACACGTGTAATGCATTACCGTTACAAATTATGTTCTCTGAAAAGTAGTGGATTACTTTACTCGTTACGTTACAAATTACTTTGACGTTACTTTTTTCGTACAGTTATACAAAAAACATTAAAAACAACTTTGATATTTTTCAAAAATGTTCTGCAACACTACTTTTCATTTCTCATGCGCCTGTATTATGGTAGTCCTTGTAAAAATGAAATATTGTATTTAAGAGAAAGAATGTAGGTGCACTCCGTTAGCCTGTAAGTTGACAAGGGACCGAAAGCTGCAACCACATACCGCCAACCCGCTAGCTTACGGACTCCGGAAATGATCCCACGAATTGTGCAGACGAAGCTAGCGGTGCGCATGCTCAGTAGCAGGGCCTACCTCCGGTACGAGATTCGGAGCTAAATAAGCGATCTACAAAAGATCTTTTGACTCGGGTGTTCCGCCTGTTATTCACAAGAAAATAAAAACTTGGTTCTAACGTTACAGTGTATAGGCAATGCAGAATACAGGTGTCCCAGCTTATCTTGCAGGGTTTCCGTAAATCAGAGTTTGTTGTTCTTGCTGCTCACGATGGATGTTTTTTTGTTTTTTTTTTCACAAGCAAAGTTTTCACTGAAACTCTAGGTTTTCGTAGTTCTTAATTTTCTGAGTTTTGACCATGTAATTAAGAGATGGCCATGGAGATAACGGACGCTCCGTGACTGAACACCCGACCAGTCAAAGAAAAAGTGGTGGTTACGGGTTATCGATTGTTGATCGGCTCTCACTTTCATACCCATATTTGTGGAGGACAAGGGAGGGGAAAGCACAGAGAGCGAGAGAAGCGGTGGCCATAGGTCTCACGAAACAATACAAGATCGCACCACTTTTACGCGTTCTCTATCTCTCTTTCTGTCAGCACTCCTTATATGGCCTACCCCCCCCCCCTCCCCTTTTTATGTTGACAGTTGACTAAAGTGAGGAGTGGACTCGACCACCATGCCCAAACAAGTAAACCAAAATAGGTATCTTCCGTACCTTCGAAGACGATACTCTTAGCCCCGCGCCGGGCGCTTCTCATTCGTGCCTCAAGAGCGTGCTAGAATAGTAGCGCACATCGAAGAAAACGGTGATTCGACCCCTCGACCCCTCGAGCGAGGTTACGTCGTCTGTGACGCGAGTTTCGAATACGTGAATCGAGGGGGTACGGACCCGCGTTTAATGTCTATGCAGGTGGCGGGGACGTTGAAGAAGTTGGAAGGGGTGAAACGGTATAAAAGACAAAAAAAAACAAAAAAAGAAAACAAGACGAGTTTTCTTCTGCCCGGGAGAAGAAGAAAAACACGACGGAAGGCGACGGAGAGCCTACTCAGCTTTGTCTTACTTGATCTTTGTGTTTCGTATATTTGGGCATGCCTTGCCCTTTTTCTAGTGTTTCTGGTGACCGGTCATACAAGAAAATGTTTTTGGCCATAATCTCCTTCCTGATGTTTTCTATAGTGTTGAACTTGCTCACTTTATGCTGCTGACTGTTCTGCTCGTATTGCTCCAGTTACTGTATTATGCTCATATTTTTTTAAAGTAACGAGTAATTAACGTAATCCGTTACCACTATTTGGTAACGAAATTACATTAGAAATTACTTCCGAAAAAAAGTAACGTGGAAATTCCAAAATTCTTTGAAAAAGTAACAGATTACAATGAATTTGTTACTTCTAAGGGATTACTTCCCAAGTCTGTTCTTGAGAACCTCTCTAGCTTACTTTTGATGAATTACTGGAACCTTTCAAAAAAGTATGTCAGTCCTTTTTGTCGACCCTACGGGTTCCGATGGATATCAATGGCTGCTAGTCACTATCACTGGCTGCTTCAAATATTTGAGTGCATTTGGAAACTACGGGTTCTACATCGCTGTTCGTGACAACTGGATAGATACTATTAGTCAGAATTTTCAGGATTTTGAGCATTAATTTTTAAGTTGGGGTACTGATTGGCAACATATTCAGGGATTGCGTTAGGTGATTGTCTACATTACACCGCATTATTAAATATACTTGTGAACCACAACCGACATCGGGAAGAGAAATTTCCGAATTTTAAAATACATGTTTTTTCAGGATTATCTTCCACATTTTTCGATACATCGAGGCTTTACCCAGATACATTAAACGGCCCAGCGATATTGTCACGAATGACAAAAGACTAGGCGGTGACCTAACTGTAGAAACTAAACGTTTAATGGGGGCGAACTTTTGCCCCCCAAAAATAAAAAAAGGCTATCGTCGCAGGCATCAATGGCGGCGAAACAGCAGGGTCGAACGCTCAGGCGATATTAACTCCGGCTCGCCACGCGGAGCCCCTTATGTAGACGCGAGCGCTTCTGAAATAATCAGTGGAGAAATTTCGGCGCCTTGAACGGTCAAGCTCGAATAAGCAACAGGGTTCTCGAATTTAGCAGAACACGGCATTACAGAAACAACAAAATGGTTTGCCAGGCATCGAACCTCAGCTTTTCGCGTGGGAGGCAAGCATGAAAACCGTTAGGCCACGGGCGCACTACATACTTCGCCAGCTGCGGGCGCGGCAATTTATGCTGGTAGCTGGCGTTTTACTCTTACCTTGATAGAGATCTTCCAAACATGGTTTTGTATCCCTTTGCCCCGGAATCGATACAAACAGGTTCCCTAGCATATAACTAAATCAAAGAATAATATTGTTCTGGGGTTCAACCTCAACGGCGTTCGTGGAAAGAGATAACATGGGAATGTTGCAAATAAGCCTTTTTTTTTTGTTTTGGACCTGCGGCACTACGACAGTTCCCTTAAGTTGTAAGCTTGCCGACTTCGTGGGCGCGTAGTTGTGTGGGTCTCCCCGGCATTTTCCTTTTCTTGCCGTTAGTGTTAGTCTCAGTTCGCGCTCGGGAAAGGTGGTGATTGTCTCATCGGCTTATGTGTTCGCAGTGGTTACGGGGAGTAGTGAAAAGGGCGGTTTAGCGTTAGAAAGCGCTTCGTCCGCTTGCATTTTTCGTAAAAGGATTATTATAATCCCATAACATTTGTAGCTTGCGCCGTCTCAAGAGACTACTTTTTATCATAAAACCTGCACCGCGTAAACGGAAACAAATACACGAACAAAAAAAAAAAAAGACTCGTGAAAGGACAAGGACGGCGCTGACTTTCTTTGTCCCACTTACGATAATTCCCGTAAAGCGCAATAAGCATCATGTGAAAAAAAAAAAAAAAAGCTTTGCCCCATTTTTGAATTTTTCGAGACCAAACCTAACACGCGCAGCAGACCTGCATTGAAAAGTAAAACATCGCATGGGTCAAGGTGCGGGGGCCGACGCAAAGCGCTTATGGTCAAAACATCCACCGGCTCATAACATTCATTAGTTCACATGACACATGAGTCAAAACATCCAACGCATCAAGACATCTATCCGAGTCGAAATATCCATAGGGCCAAAACGTTCATCGATTAAGAACATACCTACGAGTCAGAACATCTATCCGAGTCAAAACGTCCATAGAGTCAAAACGTCCATCGAGTCAGAACATCCATTCGTAGGCTTGAAAGCCTGGGACCTTGTAAAGTCAGAAATCTATATAATTTTTGTTGAGTAACTCTTGTACACATAGCTATCATATCGGTTTTAACTTTTCTCTATAAGGTTGTGTGCGTGGATGTATGCATGGTGTTAGGAATTTTGCGCATGATTTTGTTTTGTACTTAAGTGCCTCATACAAAGACTTCGGTCGTTTTGAAACACAAATACACAAATAAATAAATATATAAATAACTTATAACACAACGCTTGTACTTTGCCGAATTGGCGAAATATTTTGACAGCTTCGGGCTTCCGAAACATAGTCGTCAAATACATCTGGGGCAAGTTAGAGAACGATGGACCACGCACAACCAACATGATGGAATTGTGGCATAACGGACTGCACAGCCGGCTGACGAGTCAGCATCCAGACTTGGCTGAATTCTTACAGTTTCTGCATGTTATCCAGCATTCCTCGCAAAATAGAATACTCTTGAATCCCCTCGCGGTGGCGTCTGCACCGGCGGTTCAAGTGACTAGACGTAACAAGGGCTGCACGAGGAGATGGCTATGTTTTCGTGCTACTTGGCGACTGCAGGTACGACGTTTCAAACGTGCTCAACTACTTTGACAGGATTTCAAGGATTAGAGTTCTTTCATAGAACGAACTGACTGGTACGTGAGCCGGCTCGCCTAAAAACGAGTAGTTTTTATTGATGTATGCTTGTGCACAGTAAACCGTTTTGAACGCCTCGGGGAATACTGGCGTTTTACTCAACGACCTTTCGTAAAATATCATAGCGTCGAATCTTGGAGTGAAAGTCGCGGCAAAAATTTAACTCCGTTAACCCCTTGGCCTAGAATGCGGTGGAAGCGCTGTGGAAGCCATCTTTTCGCAAGTGCAACCAAGGGCATGCTTCTTTCTTGACATCGTTCTCCGCGCGTGAGCATATACGGTGATAGGGGCGATCACGTGGTGTGACGCATACAGGTCCAACTATCGTGCAGTTTATTCTGCACAGACAGCTTCGGGCGAAGGGAGTGCAGCGTGATGAACCGTGACTGGCCATATGCACCTAAACATATAATCGCAGCCCTTCATCGGTTCCCAAATATGGCCTGGAGCATAAAATGTTTTCGGCCTTCCGTGCTGCCTGTTTCTCCAGTGTCTGCCTCTCGTTGAGCCATTAATTTGGATTCCCGAGCTTACGCTACTGTTGGACGATTCCCGACCATTTTCTCGGCTTTAGCTGCGACATGATTAGAGGCACGTGGAGCCCGCTCCTGAGCTTGAGGTATTTCCCCGGTCCCCATGTTTTCTCCGCGTATGGTAGTCATACAGTGTGTTATCACGGACGCTACTCAGGTCCCGTCGCCCTGCTTTGCTGGTCCTCCGCATCTGACAATGTACTATGTTTGAACCGATGATGGAAAATATACAGATTTAGATTTTTTTATATTCTTAATTAGGCGTTTAGTTCAAATAAATTGCCGAAATTCCTTCCCCCATTAACACAGAGGTTCGGGCGAGTCGGTTGCTCATGATTTACAGGGGGCACAACGCACCCACAAAACAGTCACTCAAGTCAAGACACACACAAAGGAAGGAGACAATTACGCAGCGCTAACTAACAACTCTTTGGTATATTTCTTCAAATATAGCTTCAAATTGAAATAAAAGAAAGAAGACCAGTCTATTCTCCCTTGCCCTAGTCTATAATACAGATAGAAGAATAGGAAAAAGTGTAAATATACCAAAACGTTGTTAGTCAGCGCTGCGTAAGTGCCTCCTTCTTTTGTGTTTGTGCTGATTTGAGTGACTGCTTGCGGGTGCGCTGTTTCCCTTGCGCATCCTTCCTCCACATATATATATATAAAACTATCTTGTTGGAACGTACCATTTGCATACCTGAATGCTAACGAATATGTTATCCGCACACTCTTAAAAAAAGGTTTCTGTTGTGACACCTTTTAGGGTGTACCTTGTTTGTCCCTGGAGTTCGTCTCAAAAGGTTAGCAAAGTTACCCCTCCACTTGGGAGCAACCTTTACACCCTATGTCAGGATGCACCTGTGCTCCCTTGGGGAGACAACCTTATCTCTAATGGGGAGCAATATCCTTTATATCAAGGGAGTAATCTTACTTCCATTAAGACGTAATAGGGCATACATTTAAGTTAAGGTTTCACCCTTCTAGGAGGGACAGCACATGCATCGAGGGTGTACCATCACCTCTTCCGGGGTGCAATAACGGTCAACCAGCTTACACCATTTCTAGGGCTTATTTAAAGAACACTCATTTGGGAATCTGCCGTTGGAGCCGGCATTAAATTAAAGTGCCACCGATCCGTTCTCGTGAACCGAACTAAACGCTATCGCATCGCCGCCATGTCACCCGCAGCGACTACTCTTGGAACTCCACGGCTGCACGTATTCGCTCAAAGGGCCGGTAGCGCCTTCTCGCAGTAGCCAGGGTATTCAATAGCGTCCTCAGTTACCGTTTAATTTTGGCTTTGATCGGCCATTTTCTCGCCGAAACGTACACAGTGGGAAGGGTTTCGGGGCTGCCAACCCCCATCTCCCAGGCGAACGAGCTGCAATAATTCGCCGAAATCAGGATGCACCCAGGTCGGACGCGCTACCTGAAAGTCACCGGTGATACGTGGTTGTATCAAAACAATATTAATTGTGCCGCAAAACCCTGTAAACTAAAACTTTATAAAAAACATCACCCTTTTGTCATTTTGTACTTACCTCCAATACAATTCCATACAAAAAGAGATTTTTTTCCGTTTGTTGTTACGCAAAAACATGATTTATAAAAGCTAGAAGTAGGAGCATTTCACCGCCAACGAAATCCAATTGAGAACGACGAAAGTGACGGGGGGGGGGGGGGGGGGGGGGGGGCTATGTTACTTTTTAAAAACGCATTTTAAATAGGGGGTGCAATCTGGTTCCTTCGAGGAGGTAATAAGCAAGACACTTCCTTCCTCTCCAGATTGAGGGTGTAAAAGATGCTTGTTCCATCCTTTTGGTAACCTTTGGGCAACCTTTTTATTAAGAGTATAGGGGGCGCTAGTATCTGTCTTTCTCGAAAAGGTAATGAGCAAGGCGCTTGCTACTTATCAGATTGGGGGTGTAAAAGTTGCTTGTTCTACCCTTTTCGTAACCTTTTTTTTTTTTTTTTAAGAGTGCAGTAAGCTTAATTATACTGTCCTCTAGCATGCAATGCGCCGATCGCATTATGGAACCGTCCCCGCTGCGCCTGCCTGTTCCTCCTGGGTTGAATACAGAGCGGAACACTTGAAGCGGTTTTCACGAGCTCTGATAAGATACGACAGTGGCAGAGTGTACAGCTTTCACTAACCAGTGCACTATACACTAAACAATTACAAAACCGAAAGTAGAAATGTTCTCCTCATTCTCTGCGCTTGGCTTTATTTTTTGAAAATGGGAAAACATTGTTCGTCTCTGTCATTTATATAGGTTTATCGAGGAACATATAGCCTTTGCTTACCATATTTTTCAAAGTCGGCTACGTAAAAGAACGCCCCTTTCAAGTAAAATAGATCTAATACACCACAAGGAAACTTCATATATCTGAATCGAAACCTGGTCCGCGTCAAAACGTTCAACGAGTCGAAACAACCGTCTGTGTGAGAACATAAAACACGCCGAAACGTTCAACCAGTCAAAACATCCATCCGAGTCAGAACATCGAACGCGTCAAAACGTCCAACGAGTCAGAACATCCATCCGAGGAAGAAAATCTAACGAGTCAAAACGTCAGACAAGTCAAAACATCCACGAATGGATGTTTTCGCAGATGGATGTTTTGACGCGTTGGATGTTCTCACTCGTAATCTACGCAAAGCGGACATGAAGACACTTACTGTGTGCTTTTATCCTCTTTCCCTACTATTTCCAACGCATCAAGATATCCAACATTGGATCTCTTGACGCGTTGGGTCTCTTGACTCAGCTGACACGAGTCAAGAGACCCAATATGGGTCATGAGGTCCAACGCGTCAAGAGATCCATTGCGAGTCTAGAGGTCCAAGGAGTCAAGAGATCCAACGAGTCAAGAGGTCCAATATTGGACATCTTGACTCGTTGAACCTTTTGACTCGTTGGGCCACTTGACTTGGAGTCCCCCTCCTCCCCTCCATACCCTCCCCTCCTCCTCTCCTGCCCCCCTACCATTTAGAGGAAAACGTTCACTAAATTGTCCGCTAAATTAAGCGAAAACTTTACAGCTAGATTTACCGGAGAAATAGTCCCGCTAAATTTAGCGAGAAATTTACCAACATTTCCCCGCTAAATGTAGCAAAAGATTTAGTCCCCTCCCCCCCCCCCCCCCCCCCGACCCGCCCTCTGAAGCCAATTTCGTCTGACTATAAAACGTAGAGATAATCTCCGTCATGCCGCGCATTAGTTCACGGACGTCTACCGCGCCCAACGCTGAAGCTGGGGGCTCCAGCAATGTTGCAGCGTTTGCTTGTTCACTCCTGCCTTCTCCCGCGTCCGAGTTTATGTCCAACAATGACTGGGTTGTGGCCTCGGGAGGGGCGGCCTGATTCCTAAACCTGGACATGGCGTCAGAACGTTAAAGAGACTGGTGTCCAGCGGAGTAAAAATGCCTAAACAAACCAAATGAAAAAAAAGTAGAAATTGCGATTTGTGGGACCCACCGGAATCGAACAGGAACAGTGGCAGACTTGTTTTCTTCTTCTTGGGTTCCGATAAGTTTGATCGGGCAGCGCCTGATCGAGCGTCATTACCGCCCGATCTGTCCGAGTTCCGTTCGAACCGGAGGAAATCACACGGGGAAGCGCTATCATCAGTAGAGGCTTAAGGTACTCAGTGTGTTTTGCAGCTAGAGGTCAAGCTGATGGGGAGATGCAGTCTGAGGATTCTTCGTCTCGTGGCCCGGTCGTCGTCCCTGCGCGTCCCAGAGCCATTAGGCTCTGCCTAATGGCGCTGTTCACAGTTCCGTTCGCCGCACCACCCGGTCCCTGTGTCGTCTTGCTGCCGCACTGCTCCACTCTCGATGTCCTACTCCAATCTCATTTTTTTCTGTGGCCCCCTCGTTCTCCGACAAGACCGCCTTGCCACGAGCCTCCCACTGATGTTGGGATCGAGGAGTTCTCTAGGCAGGACCAGGCAGGGCCAGGCCAGGACAGGAACCGAAGGACTACTGCATGGCAGGAACATCAGGAGACGGATCGGTGTCTTACGATAAACTATGTTAACTACATAAGTAGAGAAGTAATTACATCATCAGAGAACGCAGTCTCGCAGCCGCCTGCTGCTCCTTTAAAGGGACACTTGGCCCAACTCCCCGTTAGGGAGGGAGTCCCCGCAGTGATATCCTGAAGGTAAAAGGTAGCGAAGAGTTTCGTTCCCTGTGCCCGACCCCGCCCTGATTTCTTTCCCTCGCGCACACACCCAACTCGCACCGGCAGACGTCCTTGAACATCGAGCCTTGCCGCTTCTGGGCCACCTCGGTCAACCTCAAGTTTGGACTGAAGATTAGTGGGCTTCCGAAGACGAGAAATATTCCTGCTGATACCTAGAAGGTTATTCGCTGGAAGAGGCTTAACTCGTGCACCCTGTCAGCGGAACAGGCCGGCTCAACCTCCCGCCCGCGTGTCGCGCCATCAACATGGCGCCGGCGCGATGTAGCGAGTCATTAGCAGCTCAGAGGGTCGGTCGCCGGCTGTCAATGGGATGACACACCCCCACTGGGGGGTGGGGGGAATCAGAGAGGGACGAGGAAAAGGAACATGACCCCCACGAAGGCCTATCATAACACCATGCACTTCGCTTTCGACCTCCACTTGCTCGTTTTCTCACCACTATTTTTCGCGGCCCCGTCACTGCCCCTATGACACGCTGCTCTTCGTCCTACACATGCTTTCGACAAAATTTTCAAGAACCGCGTGTGCTTTCTCATCCGATTCATAGGGACGGGTTGTTTACCAGCTCTATTACCTCGTTGGGGATACTTTTTGTTCTCACATAAATATTATCGGGACATGTTTCTGATAGGTCGATCATGATATAATTGAACGGCGTTTCACATTCGTTAGAATATATACGGGGAAGAACGTCTACTCGTTTTCCCCCACAAAGCTGTCATGATTGCACCTAGACTCGGTCGGCAACTCTAACTCTGTTTTCGGTGGGGCAATGGTTAAAATCGTCGAGTGTAGGGTGACTGTTTGAAAGTATGATTCTAGAAGATTCATGTTCTGAGTTATAAAAATGACGGATGCGTTGTATATGTGAGCGGTTTTTATAAAAATGTCGCAGTTGGGTTTCCGGTTTATTTGAGTTGCCAGAAAGAAATGGAAGAAAAATCAACTAGGTTGGTTCCGGCGTCCAATTTTGGAGGGATCTCCTGGTTAAATACAACGTTCGGGTTATCTTTGAAAATAAGGTTGCTCATAAATGTGGACGTAATAAAGAAAGTACACCTCTGTATCAAACATTTCTTTCCCAAAGAAACCAATTTTTGAATACATGTGCTTTTGTTAGATTTCGAAGAACCATCCCTAACGAAATACCGAGTTCAATGTTTTGCTAAGTGGATTAGGGAACTGGAAATATGTCTGGATTATATCTAGATTTTAGGTCTTAAAAATTATTATCTTGACAGCAATCTAGATTTTATGTTTCCAGAAACAATTTCAGTTATATTTTTAGTACAATACCTCAGATAGAAGGAATGTATAACGTTTTTTTTTTTGTTGTTGTTGTCTTCGGTGGGGCAAATAGCGTAATGAATGCCGGCGCTTTAAATCAAAATTTGGGGAGAGTGACCCTCGGCGACGCTAAACTTTTTCAAACATATGAGAGTGGAGTATCACAACCACATCTCCATGTACATAATTTTTTCATGGAAACGAAAATCGCTTTGAGTGTCAGCCGCTCTCCGTTTGCCTCTATCCTACTTGAAAATTTGTTTTGCGACAAACCCATAATGAGACTGGTAATTGCATAGCGAAATGATATCAAATCATCGTTTTTCGAATAAAAACGTGGCCAACGCCGCCGACTACATCGTTCATGCCACCCAATTCCTCTTGTATACTTGAATACTACAGTATACAAGCACGAGCCTGACAACCCTAGCTTCCCGCACGAGTTGTGCAAATAAGTTGAGCCGCACCCGCGTTGTGAAAGCGTGCACTTAAAGAACGCAAGTGCTACACGCTGATTCCAATTTTCCGCGCAAAAAAAAAAAAACAAAAAAAAACCATCTGGTCGACTCCGGACTGTGTCTACAGCAAGTATACAAATCCTAGGTTGGGCGATCTAGCTTTGCTCACATGTGGCGCAAATGCGAACATCTGTCGCATCCGCTTTGTGAAAGGATGCGCTTAGACAGCGCAAGTATACTACACAATCAATCCGATTACAGGCTTTTTTGTATATGACTAATGGCTAACCACATGTGAGTGCATGTGTTTCAGCCATTGATAACCACATGTGAGCCTCTTCGTCCATGTGAGGGCACGTCTAGCGGAATCCAATAACGTCGACGTTTGTAAGCTGGTCGCTAAATACATCAACGGCCGTCCATTGCCTCTTCAGCGCGCCTCTCATCGTCAAAAGGTGAGCAGAGTCGAGAAGACAAAGCACTCGGAAACGAATTTATTGACCTTGCCTCTTATCGGGTAATTGATTTGCATACTTAGTTGGGAAGTAGACTCTTTTCAAAAGTCCATCAAACAACATTCGTGATCGCCATTTCTTGGGCACAAAGAACATGATTGGACCCGAGTGCTCGCCGAGACCTGACGCAGCCCTTGTGTCAAGGTTACTAAACATTCAGATGGGAAACTCACCCTTGAAAACTGGACCGCTGTCGTCCGCCGAGACCGAGCTAATGTGATAATAGCGCCATCTTTTAGCGACGAGTTGAAACATTAAAGTTGCTTTATATGGCTACTGCTAGAGTCCCTGAATGTTTCCAGATTACCGAAATTCTTAGGCTCGAGGTGCCAAAGTGGCGGCTCTATCTTTTTTCTTTACCGTGCTCTTCGTGAGCTTTTAGAAAGCATGGTTTTTTTCGTAAAAACAAGCGGACAAAGCTATTTTTTTGTAGGAATGTTTATTGGAGATGAGTACAAAATGACCGGCGCGTAATGTTTTCTAAAATCTCAAGTTGACAAGGTTTTGCGGCCACAATTATTATTGTTTTTATACAACCATGTCTCACCGGTGGTTTCAGATAGCGCGTCTTGACCTGGGCGCGTCCTAACTTCGGTAGTAATTCGCGGCATAGAGAAATATAGTACTACGTAAAGAGTGGCCAATCAAGCCGTTTCGCGGCCCATGAGTTAGGGACTCCACTCGCCGTTAGTAGGCGCAACAGTGCCACTTATCCTGAACCTTTGTCAGATATATAATATTAATAAATAACTTTGTTGTATAGAGTAAACTTTTAAAATTATTACAAACTTTGAAAACTTTCAATAACGACTCCAACGGCTGTGGCTATGGCTCCGGCGCGACGGTTGGCTTCGGAGTCGTGGACTCGACGGAGGGCGGACAGAGGCGGATACTTCGGCTGCTTGGTCTGTGTCTCTTGACTCGTTGTGTGGGTAGAGTATTCCGCGGCTTTTTTTCTCGTGTGGGTTTCTAGTCAATCTTCCGTTGCCGTCATGGTATACGTAAGAAGTATTGTGACTCTAGTTTCTTTGTTGACAGACATTAGCATTCGGTCACTGAATTTAGAAGCCACTGAGCCAGATTGTTTTTCTATTGTTGCTGTATTAGTCACATGGTCACATGTGCAAGCGCTTTTCACGGAACTTGGACGGTAATTTTTTTAAATGCCCTCCAACATGTTGCATTTGTCGCTGTAAGTCTCGCTGTAATACAGTAAGTACTATGTTTCCAGTGTTGCAATGTTGACGCTTTATTCATACATTCTGCATGTGTATTCTTATTTTTGTAATGTATGAATAACATACATCACTCATCGTCTTCAGAGTTCATGTTGGTTTTGCTTGTCATAGTTGCAAAAATAAATACTTTTGTGTGTCAATCACTGGTCGTCGTCCTATGTCGTCCCTTCAAGAGAGTTAGCACAAATGTGAAAATATCCTTTTCGGTGTGCGGTCAGTTTGTAATATATGTTGCGCTGGATGACTTTTCTTCTGCAGTAGAATTATGGTATACTTATAAAACAATTCTATTTTAAACAAAAAACATGCTAGTTACAATAACACTGACTCGTTAAACTAGAGGGCGCATGCTACTGCCAGATACAAAAACTACCGCCACAATTCGGCTTGAATCCATTCATTCATCTGGCCAGCGGTTACTGCGTGTATCCATCCATTCAACACTCAACTAGGGACTATACTGGCCGGTGGGTGCGCTCGCTGACACAAAATTGGGCCGCTGGGGCCTATGAAAGCGTACGCTCTTTACGCAGTACTTCATTTATCTGTGTTCGCGGCGCGTCGGCTTGGGAGGGGGGGTTGGCATCCCTGAAGCCACTTCCACCGTATATGTTTCGGCGCCAAAGTGGCCGATTAAAGCCAAAATAGAACAGTAACAGTGGACGCTATCGAATGCGATACTTCCGGGTCAATACAAGCAGCCGTGCAGTACTCTAGTGGCCGCTGCCGGAGAAATGGCGGCGTTACGACCGCCATTAGCTTGGTTCTCGAGTACAGATCGGTGCCACCTTTTCAGGACAGGCTCTATGGCAGTTTACCAAGTGAGTTTTTCTATTAGGGAACAAAAGGGTAGGGCGCAAACTGAGCTGGTGGAGGTTAAACATTTGACTAGAAACCCCGAGACTTGGGACGGGAAGGGGCGGACAAACACAAAGTCTCAAACACGGCTGACATTTATTCGACGACGAAAGGTCTTATATAGACATGAAATCCTACCCAGAACACTAGAGACGAGAGAGAAAGAGAGAGAAAAAATGGGGAATCCTGTAGCACAAGCAGTACAACAAAGCAAACTTTACAATAGAACTGAGAAGCACTGACCGCCTTTATACAATAAAAACAAAATACACTTTTGTTTCAACGTTGTCCACAGTGGCAGTGACCCCCCCTCTTTCAAAAAAAAAAACCAAAACGAAAAGAAAGCCGTTTCAAGGATCACTGAAAACGTTCACTTTTCTGGCGAAAGCGGAACACTAGAAAAGGAAGGACCCAGCGACCCAAACGAACAGGAAATGAACACATTAGATAGGTTGAGGCTTTGCTAAAAAGATTGAAAAATAAAAATGCCTCCATCGGTACCGCCTCGAGGGCACAGCCGACTTAAAGCCAATATGAAAAAAAAAAAAAAAAAATTGTGTGATAGATTTCATCAAATATAAATTCATCAATATAAATATAAAGAATAATTGCCAATTGATGGAATGGAAATGAAAAAAAAAAAAAATATTGGTAAGAGGAAGTAACTGGAACCACCACCAGGGGAACGGCCTAATCAGCGGGTAGATTTATTTTGTCCTTTTTCCTTTCCTTTTCCTTTTTCTTGAAGTTTACCTCCCCCTGAAGTTCACCTTGAACTAAAATGAATAATAGTAATAAAAAAAATTGAATGAATAATAGTAATAATAGTAAAAATTATGATGCTAAAAAGAAAAAAACAAAAAAAATATATATATATAATAATAAAAAGTGAATAAATCCGAGTTAGTTGGCGTGTCTTGATTTCTTCTATTGTTCCTTCTTCTCTCCTTTACGTCTTTTCCCTCGTATTCTTCTCTTCTTTGTTCTTTCTCGTCCGTGTTGTGATGCTCTGATGATCGTTCTTTCTTCTCTCTCTTGCCTGAATATGGTTAGTTGGGCCTGTTTTCCTGCGGCAAGTATATAATTATAATTATCCCCCCCCCTTCATCCTAAAGAATGAAGTCGTTCTATTATATTTTATTTTATTTTATTAGTGTTTCAACTTTTCTTTTCCGAATTTTTTTTTTTAAGTGCATAGGAGTTTTTTTTTTTTTTTTCTATCAAGAGAGAAATCCTCAGAGCGAACTTATCTGGATAAATACCTGATATCGTACAAAAGCAAGCAAAAACCTTCTAGGCCCCAACAAAACACTTGACCTAACGCGCCAAGGCATCAAAATTGTAGGAACCTTCTCTGTTCTCTACCCAAAGAGAGGAATGGCTTATTTACCGCATACCCATGGTTCATAATATTTATTGATTATTTTATCAAACGTTACCGGTCATCTCTTTCTGATAGGACTATTGTGGAACGTTTCCGGTCATCTTTTTTTGTTAGGACTATTGTAGTTGAGTTCCAGTTAGGCAGACGATTATAGCATTCAACTACATGTTTTGACACTTCCGAATATGGATCTTTGTTTTCGACACAAAATTTGTGTTCGGTGAGATGATCGTTTATACAGCGCTTGTTTTGTCCTATGAAGCATAATCCGCAATCAAACTTGATCGTGTTATACTACTCCCGACACGCAACTGACCTCTTTTTTCCTGTGTATCTTAGTGCAACCAGCTCTGGCGGAAGCAAACAGAGTCATTCGATTCAGTCTGTGATCACTGCTGAACACAGTGCTAATACCATATCTGTTCCAAATGGATCTAAGGTTATGCGAAATCTGGTGAAAAAACGAAAGAATCACACACGTTTGGGGTTTAAAATTCTCTTTTGTTTTTATTGTTAAAAGGAGGTCACTGCTTCTCAGTTCTATTGTAAAGGTTGTTTTGTTGTACTGCTTGTGGCACGGGATTCCCCATTTTTTCTCTCTCTCTCTCTCTCTCTTTCGTCTCTAGCGTTTTGTGTAAGATTTGATAACTATATAAGCCCTTTTGTTGTCGAATAAATTTCAGCCGTGTTTGAGATTTTCTGTTTGTCTGTCCCACCTCGGCCCAGTCTCGGGGTTTTAAGTCAAATGAGTTGTTTTAGTAACGTTGCCTTGTGTCGAGTACGTGCTAAGTGTACGCAGTCAAGCAATGGCGGACAGGCGATGACATGAACTTTTAAAGAAGGATCTATTACGCTGTATACGCATTTTGACATTTGACCCGGACCAGTTTTAACTTGTTGTATACCGTCAAAATGTGGTCTTCCAGATTTTGTTTATTTATTTAGAACATACTGCAGGCCAAAGACTGGCCCAAGCAGGAGTGGAAATAACAACAAGTAAAATACAAATAGGCACTTTTGAAACCAAAAATAAAACACGTCGATATACATAATCGAGGCCTATACCACTAAATGCAATACAAGAGAGTGACGTGCAAAATACTAACATGCCAGGTTTTTATACAGATGACCTTTAATACACCATTTACTTTACACGAGCCGAGTAGTACTAAAAATATATCGAGTTTAATGATAGCTTAACTTGCGGCACGCAGGATGTAAACGCGAAACTGGAGCTGAGGCGGAAAATTTGAACATGTGCGGAAAATGTGAATTCTTGGTGCAGGTGTCTAGTGCACGTTGTTTTCATTTTTAGGTCTTAAACGACGGAAATAAAGAGGGCTGCATGAATGTACGCTCCTAGAAAATAGGCATTTTAGACATCGCCGGAGAAAGTGACGTGTTACGTCGTTGGAGGGGGATCTTGAATAAGCCAGTGGCAGACGTCTGGTTTGAATTGATATCTTGATTTTGTTTTTGTGTGTACCGCCATCATTCAACCGACTGCTAAAGCAAAATGTCACGAAATATACAAATAGGAAACAAAGCAAGCACATAATGTAGCAAACATAATTCTGTACAAATAAGATCGCCAGAAAGGCGTAATTAAATGCGAATGTCGTAAATATAAAAATAAAAAACGACCGTTTCAGAAAGCTCGTTTTAATCGCCAATGCTATTTAAAAGTAAAAATAAGTTTTCAATGAAGCAATTACACAAATAAGCGCTACATATAGCAAAAAAAAATCGAAATTGATTTTGTTTCTAAAAAAAACTCATCGACCATTGGGACCCCTGAGCTCTTGGCCTGCACGCCACTTGTTACATTGCCAAATTAAATGCGCACCATCTTTTTTCTGAACAGTTATAGGTTTCCTTTGCTCGTAGTAACACTGTGGGCTCATGTAAACAAGAAGTCCGTTCTACTAAAAGGTGTATATTAACATATTCCTTTAAACGCCTCACTTGCTTCGGTAAAAAAGTTGCAGTGACACAGAATTTTCAAACAGGGCCTTCTTTCTTTCAGAAATTATACAGCATTCTCGCTTTATAAAGAACTTCGACACGTAATTAGGTGAATAAAACAACTTCACGAAGTTGCTCTTGAAATTTACCTTCGACTTATGGTATAGCTAGCTTTGCAGATACGCCAATATTTGCTGCATCTAGGTATGTTCTCCCACGATATATACGAGACACGTTCGAGAAGATTGTTTTAGGCGGCTGAGCTGAATTCGCTGTAGACAGGTTTAGAATGGTTGGTGTCAGAAAAATAAAATTATCTTTTTATATTTCTTTTCGAAAAATGTTCTCCGTTCTAACTATGCTTAGCCCCGCTTTGTCAACTAAGCGAGTGGGTGTTTTAAACCTTGTCAGATTGTACGTCGCGTTTCCGGTGTGGTGTGTCAGCTAGTGGTGCAATTATATTCTTACCAACAACTTTCTGCGTTTTTTTTGTTAACCTTTTCCGGCGTTGCTCAGCACTGGCTGGCTCAAATCAAACAGAATTTATCCGAGCTGCATCCGTCCCAACTGGGTAGTTTTTATGTGTGTCCTGTCGGTCATATTGTGAAATAAAGAGAGGCGCATGTATTACAG